>JAPFSE010000008.1:0-34300 GCA_030777785.1 Beauveria caledonica | reverse complement strand
CCCCCCCCCCCCCCCCCCCATGTCCTCAGCACAACATCAAGTCTGCTGCTGCGATTGACAGCCTCACACCATTGTTGCAAGTGACATGTCACACAATCATGACGCATGACACTTTTTCTATTTCGGTTATCCCGGTTCCTACCCTTGTTGCCTGTTGTTCCCTCCGCAGCGTGGCAGTACAGGGATCGGTGAGATGGTACTGTCCACCATGTTGCTACTCATTAGGCAACATTGATCATCCTACGCCTTGTACTACGCCTTATAATAGCTCGAGTCGAATTGAAACGAATCAACATGTAAGACTCCCATGCGTTTGCAAAAGCCTCGCAGTCTTTCCGGAATGTTTCAGCCACGGCCTACCTTGGTGCATCGCGAGACACAGTCGATTCCTGGCCGACAAGATTTCGACTTGCCGACTTCTCAAACGCGACTTTTCAAGCTGGTAGAAAACAAAGTCAATCTCGAGACCAACCGCTTCTCTCAAATCCTACTTCAATACTTTCAATACCCAACAACTTTTAAGCAAAAGCAATCATGGTATTACTTCTATTCGATAACTTGATGATCAAAACCAATAATAGCAACCCTTCGTCTTAATCAGGGCTCGGGTATGTAGCTCGGGTATGTAATCTATCATGATGGAAAAAAAGGCACGCAAACGAGATGAGGGGTATCGATTTCGGATCCAAATAGGCCAACAAGAGCAAAAAGCCGAGCAAACCAACAAGACGACATCCATCTCTGGTGCCATCTCTTGTGCCGCAAGTCAACTCAAACGTAAACAAACACTGCAACTCTCCTCTTTCCGCTCCGCTCCCGTCTCCCCCCTTTCTTCCCCTTCCTTGCCGCAATCAATGAAATTGCAATCGAATGATCGAAAACATCATGTTCTGCAAAACGTGCAGCATCACCGCCACGCACGTTGGCAGCAGCTCTGGCCACACCGCCAAGTCCAGCTTGCCCTCCAGCCCAACGTCTACCTTGAAGCAGTACCGGATCAATCCCCGGACCGCCACGCTCGCCACCAGCTCGCACAGCGAGGTAATGGCTGAAAAATACACCGTCAAATTCAAATTGTACGGCTCCGAGTCGCGATCAAACGCAAAGTACGGGTAAACGTCCTTGTTGGCGCCATAGTGCAGTACCAGCACGCTCCCCAGAAACGTCGCCATGGATGCATTCTCCGCCAGGAACCGAATAAACACGTTGCGCGTCTGCAGCTTCTGATACGACCCGTACGTTTGCCCGTTAAGGCCCAACACGCACATAGCTTTATGAAACGTCTGCGTCATCATCAGCGGCGTCAGAATCACCAAGCTCGTCGACGACAGAATCTGCAGTACAATGAACTGCTGTGGCGTGCGTAGTCGAGCGTACAGCGCACGCACGTACGTCTGATAGGTCAGCATAAAATACCTGCAAATCCTGATTAGCAAAACCATTCAAGTTGCGCCTCGAGGGGCACCCACAGCTTAAACACCCAGCTCAGCGGGTAGCTTCCCACTCGCTCGCCCTCTCTGATTCCCAGAGCCCAGCCAGTAAGTGCGTCCAGTAGATGCACAGTAATAATCCAACCATAGACATACACTACTGTCTCCAAACTGTTGTGCGGCAGCGTCTGCAAATAGAGCTCAGCATAAGCCTCTCCGAGCACATACGCCATCAGTCCAACGAATAAAGCCACACAAAGCCACAGAAATCGAATAAAGCTTGCCGGAAGCCACCTACGCCTCATGACCACGCCTTGTGGGCGCGTCGACCCATACGAGTGTAGCACGTCGTGCTCCCACAAGTCGCCCGGCACGTTACGCCGACGTCGATCGGGCCGTGGCAACGTATCAGGTTCCCCTGTCCACCAAGATGTGGTGAAGATGCGCTGCGTCTCTGACAGCGAGTGTCGCAGGCCAATGTGCCGCTCATTGGTCATGAGAATCAGAAAGGCAATGGCCACGGGCATGGCCATGACGCAAAAGGTCCACGAGATCCACGAGGTGTTGTGATTTAACAAGAAGCGAGTTTCTGGTCTCAGGTAGATGGGTACTGGTACTACCAGAGAGATAACGGCAATCAATGACACGGTAACGGGGAACCCTAGAATTCTTGGCCACCTAGAGCATGTAAGTAATTTTGAGCTACTACAGCGCCAACGCTTCGCTCAGCTTACCAGTTGAGACTGTAGAGGTTAAACACTTTCGTGATCCATACCAACGCTGTAGCGTTGTAGAAGCCATAGTAAATAAATAGGAAGAACCAAAAATTGACCTCCACGTTGGCAGAGCCATAGCCAGGACGCTTGGCGGGCTTTGTCGGATCCTCCAGGTCGCCATCATCTCTTGGCAGGGGGTATTGAGGAAATGGAATGGCGCACCAGATGATGGCCTGGGCGTGTCGAGGTTAGAAGACGCATAATGCACACACTACAGCCAGCAACGTACCAAGATGGCCGGCATCAAGACCAACAGCCCGTATCGACTCCACCACCTGTCGACGACCTTCATGACGGCCGACTGCCTGGGCTCGACCCAGAGATCAATGACGCCCTTTTGCCAGAGACGATCCCAGACCGTGGCATTCTCCCGAAGCTCGAGACGGCCGTCGCGGCGAAGGCACTCGTCCTCGCTGTCGCTGTCGCCGAGGTGGGCGGCGATGAGGGCACCGTAGCCCACGTGCACGCTGCCGCGTCCCGCCGCGAGGCTGTCCGAGAGCAGACCGAGCTGGCTGTTACGACGGACGCCAAACTCGGGCCGGGGTGGCACAGCGCGGAAGCGGCCGAGGAGCGGCGACGAGTCGGTAGGCCGGACGCGGGACTCGCTGCCCTGGGTGAACTGGAAGAAGCTGGCCATGTCTGCTGGCTGGTGCTGGTTGCTGTCGAGGGCCGGCCGTCGGTGGTTTGCAGGGGCGAGAGAACGAAGACGAGGTGTGTACAGCAGATGAAACTGTTTCGGCGAGCGTGCTACTGAGCTCCCTTGCGCTGGGAGGGCTTCTGGCCAGGCAGCCCAGTGCGACTGGGGGAGCTCCGCGCGTGCGGCCACGAAAAAGGGCGACGCAGGTCAAGTCTGGCGACCGTTTTTATCGAGGTTCGAGTTTGTTTACGCAGACATGATGCGAGTGGGCTTGTTGAATCGATCGTCTGTGCAGCCCGCGCGACAGAATGGCTTTTTTTTTTTCGCTTTCGGGAAGAGGGATGGAGAAGCGAACAGCAGGGCGAGCAGGCCAGGGGGATTTCGAAAAGGGCGGCTTGTGGAGCTGGCAGGCAAATTGGCGGTTGCCTATCCCAGAATGGCCATAAAGGCAGGCAAGCAGCAAGCGGTAGAACGAGAGAATAACCTTTTTGCATATAACTGATATATTATAGCTAAAAATGTACTGAATTCGAGATTTTCGGAGGTTTTTTTTATCCTGATTCATGCCTATCAAAAGCGAGCCACAGCTTTCATACACATGACTAATTTAACACTTGGGAAAAGAAGTCTGTATTTATGACTAGTGATAAACCCTTTTTAGATTATATCAATCTAATAAAAAGAAGTGTTACTATGCTTTCAAGGCTTATCAGTAGAATCGCTAGAGTACGATAGTAAATACTTTAAAAAGTGTTTTCGGAATTGACGACATAGACGTGATAGTAGGCTAGCGGGGCACATGGGGTTACCCGAGCTTGAAGTGATAAAACTACGGATTAAATTTCCTAGCTATCGATTGTATAGATACAATGTCATAGTACAAAGGCACTCCACTAAAAAGATGGTTTCGACAGGACTTTTCCTACGGCTCTGAATAGTCTTGTCTGCAGCGCTCTGATTCAACCTGTGTAGACATCAAAATAGTCTTGCGCATCTAAGTAGATATTTTTGCACTCATTCTGAGGGCCGCCTTGAGGCATGACTAGACACAACACATTCATCATACACTATTTTTGTTGCCAACACCCGCTCATGAGACGGCAACTCATGTGTTTTGTTAGAAGACGCTATGGTTGCTTGTGACGCTTATTCCGGCAAGGGCGCCGTCAGCGGACAAAGTGCGCACGTGCTAAACGCGGCATACATAAGAGGTCGATGACACCCAGATAGTTGCAAGAATGAACAATTTATTCATTACCTCCATCTGCACCTAATAGTAGTGGTGTCTGTAGTCTATTGACTTGGTCTAAGACAGCACTAGTGGATTCGTCCAAGTAACGACTGTATGGCCGTCTGTAGATTATGCCGATCGCCGCACATGCCGCGCTGCCGGCACTTGACGCACACACGTTCTCACAGGGGTATGGAAGACCGTGCGCCTCTCGTTACCGTTCAAGGTGCATTGGTGATAACGTTACTTGGCCTGGAATTCGAGCTCAAGCATGCGGATGGAAAAGCCTTATGCTCAATGGGGGCGGGCCTAAACGCCCCACGATATTTATAGGAACCTCTCATCAGACCCCGCCCCACTTGCCTTGCCCACCTACATATACTATGTATTGGACGTCGCTGATCAGAGTCTAGATGAATTTGCTAAACAAACATGACCAATCAAACCCATACTTGGCTTTGCGCCAAATATGGGGTCAACACGCGCCGGGGGAAGATTGGATCGGGACTGACTCGCATCAAGGGGTTCGGTAGCACGGCAACTTTTTTGCATGACGGTCTCATCCCTGGACATTTAAACATCATGCACGGCCTTGCCAATTCTAGAAGCTCGAGAGTAAAAACTTGGCCGCTTATTAATTTTGACCCTGTCACTTCTGTTTCACCTCTCTCCTTAATCTTTCATGGCAAGGCCCGACAATTCAGGGCGTAGCTCTAAAAAGGCTAAAATCTGGTCAAGCACATATTGCAGACCGGGATATAGTTCTAGGTGATAAGTAGAACCTCGCTCGCCCTCGAGATATCTGTCCACCTGTATTGCGAGTCATCATCTGCCTCCAGAGTGTAGCCAAATGAGTCCAATCACTTTTTGGTTTGCCCTGGCGGGACTCGGTTTCGCTGGCGCCGTCAACCAGTATAAACTTGTTGAGTCGTACGATGCCACCAACTTCTTTGACAAGTTCAATTTTTTTGAAGTAAGTGACGACGGTCTCGGCTCGCGCGCGGATATCGAAAGAATTTCAAGCTGAGACGATATCCAGAGCAACTATGACACCGGCAACTACAATGATGTCGACCCAACTTCGGGTTATATCAACTACCGCAATCGGGAAGATGCTGTGAAACTAGGACTCATTGCGACGCAAGGGTCGGAAATGTTTCTCGGCGTCAATCACAGAGACAAATTGGACCCCAAAGGCAAAGGCCGCGACAGTGTTCGGATCGAGAGCAAGCAGCTGTACAACTATGGGCTGTTCATCTCCGAGTTTACACACATGCCAAAAGTCGCCTGTGGAGTTTGGCCGGCATTGTAAGTCGGCGCAGTAGCCATAGTGGCGTTGTTGTCAAGCCCCGAAACTGACTATAGTCGTCTATCCTTTTAGTTGGACATTTGGTGATCCGTGGCCCGTAAAGGGTGAAATGGACATTTACGAAAATTGGAATCTCGCGCCATACAGCATGATGACACTTCACACAGGGAATGCAACCGAAGTCGGAAATTGCACCATCAGTCAGCACAATATGTTGAATCCTGTCATCACGACCAATTGCGATGTTACCTTCCACGACGCGAAGCAGAGCCCTAACCAGGCGTGCGCCACAGCCGAGGACCGCGGGCAATGGGGCTCCAAGTCTGGCGGTGTCTGTAAGTTCAAACCTGCCTTGATCAACTCTGCTGCCCATCACTATCAGTACTAATTATAAGCGGAAAAAAGACGCCATGGAGTGGACCGCCGACTACGTCCGGCTCTGGAGCTGGAGTCGAAGAAATACCCCCGCAGACATCAAGCTCCAGCAGCCGAATCCGCAGCTATGGGGGAAGCCCTTTTTCTACGCCGGCGGCTCGTCGTGCGACATGGACAGCCACCTGCGCGACCAGAAACTGGTGCTCAACATTGACTTTTGCGGTGTTGCCGCGGGAAACCCAACCCTTTGGGGCCAACAGTGCCGAAACGCGACGGGATACGAAAATTGTGCCGACTACGTTGCAAAGAACCCCGACCATTTCGCTGATGCATTCTGGAAGGTCAAAGGAATCAAGATTTACCAGTCACAATCGAACACCACGCTAAATTCGACCAAGCGCGGTTATAGGCACTTGCACGAGCTGCGACGCCATCACTAAACTTGGCTATACTTTGTTCTTTTAACTGTTACTCTGTTCTTGTAGCTATTTACTCTATTCTTTTTCTATGCTCTATTTCTTTAGCTTTATACTCCATTCCGCTATAGGTGGCCCTAGGTATGATTTGTAGCTAATATTATTGGTATTAGGATGCTAAAAGTCATCTCAACCAGCAACGTACCGCGTGACTCTGTGGAATAGTCCAGGCGACACAAAGAAACTGTACATCAATGCATAGTAGTCAATCAATTATATAAATATAGATATGTACACGCCTCTTTTCGAATTCTACTCAAAATCTCCCCGCCCCGCCATGCCATGATTTCAAGAAAGTAACCAGAGCTCATCTGCTCCCATATTGTATAGTACATTGTCACGCCTTCTTAGCCGTGTTTCGTAATTCTCATCATCAGAAACCATAAGCGCCCAATTTTATTCCTCGGCTCCTTCCTCGTCCATGCCACCAGTCACATCATCTGTAAAAGCCACCGTCTTGTGCCCTCCCGGCCTCGTGCCTGCCGGCTCCACGACGTCGCCGTCCCACGGCCGACACTCCTTGACGTGCTCGCCGCACCGCAAGCACGTAATCCCTTCGCCCTCTTCGCGCTCGAGACGCGTTGCCAGGCACACGAAGCAGTAGACGCAGCCGCAGGGAATCGTTTCGTAGGGGTTCGTCACGTCCGTCTGCGCCGAGCCGACGACGCCGCTCGACGCCGCCGCTGCCATAATCTCGTTTTCTGTGGTCGCCTCGTTCTGGTCCTGGTAGCAGATGGCGCACGTCCGCTCCGGCAGGAATCCGTACTCGCCCGAGGCGCCGCCGCCGTCCTCCGCGGCGCTCGCGCTACTCGTGTTGACAATCTCTTTGGTCTTGCGCCACGTGCGGCTCAGCCAGCGGCGCCAGCGGTTGATGCCAATAAGCGGCAGCACAAACAGCAGAAACTCGGTAAAGGCGTGCCACACAAGCTGCCGGTTCAGATATTCAAACGACACCTCGCGGCTGACCTGGCTGGTCGGCGGCGCCAGCCGCATGCGCAGCACCCGGTCCAGCAGCGTGCGGTAGCGGCCGTGCAGCAGGAACACAAGAAACGACGCGCACGCCGCCGCCGAGTGCACCGTCGTCAGGCGCGCCGTCCACCGCGACAGCAGCCGCACGCGCGGGCTCGGCTCCTCGTAGCCGTCATCGTGCTCGGCCAGCCAGCCCTCCCACTTGCCCCATGCGTACTTGCCCACGACGCTGACGAGGCCGTAGAGCGACTTTTGCGCCCGCGACGGCGGCACTAGCACGGGGCCCGCGTGCCGGGCGTCGGTGTACCGGAGGTTCTGCAGCGCCGCGCCGTACGTCGCGTCGTGGTCCCAGATGGTCAGCTTGAAGAGCGCGGCACGCAGCGCGAGCACAATCTCGTCGGTCCAGTCGTCCTGCAGGTGCCCGCCCGCAAAGTACTTGAGCGCCTCCGTCACCTGGGCCTTGAGCAGGCCCACGAGCTCGTCGTCGAGGAGCTCGGCGTCGACCTGCGCCACGCGAAACGCCGGCCGCGTGCCCTCGCGCGACGACACGGCGTCCCAGGCCGGCGCGAGGCCGCTGAAGGGGAACGGCAGCCGCTGCAGCTGGGCGCTCGTGCGGGAAGCCTCGCGCTGGGCGGCGATGCGGGCCGCGGCCTGCACCTCGCGGGCCTGTCGGCGGGCGGCGACCCGTTGCTGGGCTTGCACGAAGCTCGATTCGCTCATCGGTGCGGCATTAGATCTTTCGTGTGTGTCGGTTCTCGATAAAGGTGGAATGCGTCGGATGCAGCAATGCGTGGCTCATAGATAACAGGATGACGAAAAAAGAAGTAGCGAGCGTCGAACGCACATGAAGCTTCTTTGGAGTCTTGCGGCCCCGCGGCCTGCCGTTTTTAGCGTCTATGCTGGGGCGGCATCAGCGAGCCGAGGCTAAAAACTCTCGGTACTGTCCGTGACACATTCGGCGCTGCACACAGGCTACCTACTCATATCACCAGCTCACACATGAGACGATTACGCTACGGCGTGAAAGCTAGCAATCAGCCTCGTAGTTTTCTGGGCATACAGCTCCAAATAACTGCTACCGACCGTGACGGGCGACTCGGATTGCGGGCTCTGGCGGGTGCAATCGGTTGCATCGACGCTAGAAGCCCTATCTATCTTATCTGGTGAGATGCTCATATAATATGCGGTCATTTTCAGTTCACAATGCAAAACCACTGTCCATCCAGAGCAGTTTATGCGATGCATGGTTCGCGCACAGTTCCTCCCGTCCTAAACCTCCTAAACCTGGTAGCTTCATCAACTAACTTAGTGACCCACCACCATCGCATCATCTAATAAACCATTTGACCAGCGGCCACAATCAAGTCTTGCACCAACAAACGGTACCTCATCCGTGAGGCACTGCTGGTCCTTATCTTGCCGCGCTGGTGTCACAAATGGTTCCAAGATGTGCTCCCGAAAGCTCCAGTTCTCCGGAGAACCAGGGGCCTCTGCATGGTGCAGCGGGCCAGCAGCATGTGCTGACTTTCGGCGCCTCCCCTGACGAGCCCTCCACCACGGCCATCGTCGTGCCCAGGAGACAAAAGAGATTCGCAGCCAAGGTCAAAACTGGCTGCATGACGTGCCGGTGAGACACGCATCCTCCTGGTCGTTTGACAATACAAAGAGACTAACATGAAATGATGTTGACAGACGTCGACGGATAAAGTGTGACGAGGTCAAGCCATCATGTAACAAGTGTGCGTCCTCGATGCCAATTTTTCTGGCTTAGTTCTCATCATTTACGGCTCTCTGAAACATTTTTCTGTAGGTACCTCTACTGGACGAGACTGCGAGTACCCTCCCACGGTCTGTCGCTTTGCCGACAACTCTATTCAAGCAGTACCTGCGCAGCACAAGTCTTTCAACATCCATCCCAAATCACCCCTAGCTCCGCAGGGCATCAGAGTCAGCCGCCAGGAAGCACATATATTTGATCTTTTCCGTCTACGCACAGTTCATCAAGTCGGCGGCAGCTTCAACCAAGCATTTTGGGCCGGTGATGTGCTCCGTGCTGCGCGTGTCTATCCTGCTGTCTGGCACGCGTGCCTGTCTTTCGCCGCCCTTGACCATCGAGCAAAGAAGCCTACAGCCTCCGAAGCCGATAAGAAGTCGCTGTACGCCTTTGCGCTGCTGCAACATAACGCTTCGATCAGGCACATGGTCATGATTGCGCAGCAACCGTCTCCGAGTTACGCCGACCAGGAGACGTTTATGCTCGTGAGCATGCTTTACACGGGCCTGTGCTGCTTGCAGGGAGATGTGGCACAAGCCGCCGAACACTCTCGCACTTGCATACTGCTTTTCTATCAATGGCGGTTCTGGGAGCATCAGCACCAAGGACGCCTGGATCACGTACTATCGCCCAAGGCCCTGATTTCTCTCATCTCCCTTTACGAATCCCAAATATTCGGTCGTACAAGAAATGTGCCGAAACCGAACTGGTATCTCCAAGGGAAACCACCAGCTGAGCCAGCAAAAGCGTACCAGTCCATGAGCGAAGCGTTTACCGATATCCAACCCATGTTGACAGCAATATTCCAGGCCTTTCCCATGGTCACTCTGCCTGGGGACATTGCCAGGGTAGTAGGATGTAATGACACGATTCAAGAGTACAAGAGCCGATTTGCGGTTTGGAGATCAAAATTCAAGGCGCTCTTGGATGCGCAGCCCGAGGGTGGTTCGAACAAGCACGGGGCAGCACAGCTTCAACTTATGGAAGTGGCTGTGTATGTATGCTTGCATCTGGACCGCACCCTCGGCGAGGAGTCTTTTGATCACTTTACAGAGTCATTCATCAGAATCAATCATCTTTCACGGCAGCTCATCGATCTCGAAAAGGAGACCGAGGCAAGGCAAGGCATCGACGGCCAGGGGTTTTCGTTTTCTGTTTCCGTCGCCGAGCTGCTATTTGGCGTGGGCCGGACGTGCCGCGATCGTTTGATTCGACGGGAATCAGTTGCACTACTGCGACAGTGGCCAAGACGTGATGGTGTCTGGCGACCTATCGTCGTCGCAGCCATGTGCGCTGCCGTCATTGAGCTAGAGGAAGGGACATGGTACGACGTCCGTTCGATCGCGCCGGATGTATGCAGCTGTGTATATGAGAGATTCATTTGCAACAACCACCGAGTCGGTCGTCTTGAGTTGAAAATGTCTCCTCCAGGACAGGCGTCTGTTCACTTTCGATCAGTGAGCGACGTACGACACCAGCGTGAGGGGCTCACCAAGGCGGTTTCGATGGGTTAGTCGAGGCTTTTCGCGAGAGCAGAATTGTTGGAAAATGAGGGAAACGTGAAGAGATGCTTCTTTCATTCCTTTCGAGTGTTTATATGCAGCAGTAGCTGATGTAAAAATGGCATATTATGATGCGAAAGGTAACCAAACGAGGCTGGCGAGGCGTAGAGGCGGCGCCGTTTGCACCCCACCAATTGGCCATGCGCCGCCGGCCCGTCAGTCGGAGCTGCCAGCTGGCGGTCGAAGGTAGATTGGCAGAATTCGCCAATGGGGTCATGTGCCATTTGCGGCGTTTTGGTCAGCCTACCACCCATGATCTGGTGATGCCCTTCGTTACACCTCGATCGCAATCAAAATTGTCCCATCCTCTAGTTATTCATGACTATTCGCTCGAGACGGATAATGCGACCCCGCCGCATGGCATCAACGGACGTCGATACCGGTTGGCCGCCTGCCCGCCGACTGCAAACCGGCCTCGATTAGCGCGGCCCCCTCTCCACTGGGCAGGCACCAGGATGTCACCGCCACTAATAAGTTGCTTGGTTGCCACTCAGCCATCAACAATCGCGACGTTGCCCTCCTCTCTGCTGCCTGGCCTTTTTACTCTGTTGGCGTCGCCTTCTTCTCTTGTAACTTCGATTAACCCTGGTCGCCAGCTCTTGCCGTGACTCATCCATTCTACGAGTTCCTCCTTCTGCCTGGGCTCGACTCGAGATTTACTATTTAAACCACAGTCCGCCGCCGACTGTTGACACCAACTACGCGCCGGGCTCTGTATCTCGAAGTTCTGCCCCCAGTGAGCGGCGCCAACCGCTTTCCATAAGCGGACGCGTGACTTTGCGTCACAAGCAGGGTGGTCACTGTACGCGACCCTTGCTTTTGTTTTTCCCTCCTTTCTTGTGAACCTGGCAACTCTCGAAGAAACAAGGGAAGCATAAACGCAAGTTACCTCGCCACCCTCGCTCCAGTTCTCAGTCGCACGCTTCCCACTCATTCATTTCGCCGGACTTTCAACTTGCAAAACTTCCTCTTTGGCGCGACGCCATGTCCTCGCGCAGACGACAAATTCCCGTCGAGGACTCGTGGCGCATGGTCGACGGCGAAAACGACAGCATCGAGACGACGCTCTTGCCCCGAGCGACCCCCGAGTACGACGGCGACATTCTCTCCCCGCTGTCCAGTGAACAGCCTTCATCGGGCTTTCCCTCGCAGCAGCAGCAGCAGCAGCAGCAGCAGCCGAGCTCGCAGAGCCAGCCGAATTCCAGCTTTAGCTCGCAGGATAGCATCCGCGACTTTGCCAAGCATCAGGCCGACGACAACGTCATTCTGCGCGAGCCGTTTCGTCCTAGCATACCGCCATCTGTGGTCAGCAGCACCAGCCATAACTCGCTCTCGGCGCACACTCACCGCACGCCGGATCCAGAATTTAGGATGCCGTCAGTCGACTTTAATAGTAGTCGCAAAAGCTCCGGCCAGAGCTCCCGGACGCTTCGCCAGGCCATGATGAGTAGCAGCCCCCGCGACAGCGACTCGACTGCCGTGCGACGACGGGGATACACGTCACAGTTGACTCCCGTGAAGCGCCGGAGCACCCGACAAAGAGCGGACCATGACGAGTATGGGACGCATCACCGAGACCGAAACAGCGATGCGCCTTCTATCCCATCCATCTCGAGCGGCATAGCGCGGTGGGCGGTCGCCGTCATTGGTCTCGCCTTTCAATATGCCAAGCGACCCCTTGCGCTCCTTCTCGCCGTTTATCTCTTCTGTGGCGCCATCATCATGACGCAAAACATGCTACAACGGTCCATATACGTCTCGTTGTCGCCTGTCTGCCGCATACCTGGTGCCTCACTCATGAACCTGCCGTTTTGCGCCGACACCACCGGTCGCGACGCGCCAGACATGCTGGCGAGCCCCGTCGAATTTGACGATTTAATGGGCGTGCAGGCCAAGTTTGAGGATGTCTTAGAGAAGAGCGTCGATGGGGCGTCACTGCCGCTGGAGATGAAGCGCTCTGAAGCGAGCCTGCGCGACCTGCGCACGCTCGTCAAGCACAGCGACATCCAGGCGCGCGACGAGCTTCTTTTTGAACTTGACGGTTTCGTCGACACTGCGCGGCAGAGCGCCGCCGACCTGCAGCGCTTCAACACGCATGTCGGCTCGGCCGTCGACGCCATCATCACCATCAACCGCTGGACCGCGCGCTACATTGACTCACTCGCGCCGCTCTCCGACAATAACGCCGCAGCCTCCTCCTCCTCGCTATCCCTCATCACTTGGTCCGGCTGGCTGTTTACTCCCTTTCAGCCCGCCGAGCAACAGGTCTTTAGCGAGCGCATCCTCCGCGATAAGTACATTGAGCACACGACGCTTGTCTCGGAGCGCATCGCCGCCCTCATCCTCGAGGCCCAGGCCGTCCTGCGTCTCCTCACCAAAGCCGAGGACCACCTCTCCCTCATCTACGATGTCTCGTCGCGCTCTGCTGCCACGCTCTCCTCGCGCCGCGACGAGATCCTCTGGAACGTGTGGACACTTGTCGGTGGCAACGCCCGCCGCCTCAGCCATCTGACGCGGCAGCTCGCGCTCCTTAGAAAGGTCGACGCGCAGCGCGACTCGGCCGTCGTCCAGGTCAGCACCCTCGTCCTCGAGCTCGAGGCCATCCAGGCTGGCCTCGGCGACCTGCGCGACCGCGTTGCCGAGCCCGGCGTCCTCCGCGACGCCGCTAGCCCCGCCGTCGCGAGCCTCCCCCTCACAATCCACATTGAGACGATTGATCGTGGCGTCGAGCGCCTCGAGGCCGCGCGAAGACGGATCCGCGCGGCCGAGGACGATCGTGTGCGCGAGGCGCTGGCCAGGAGTGGGCTGCGCGACGATCAGGATAGGTTGATTGGCGATTCTCCGCGTGCGTGATGTCTCAGTTGTTGTTGTTTTTTTTGGACGACCAGGACAGGTTCATTGGCAATTCTTCGCGTGCGCAGTGATTTTTTGATTGTTGGGTCCTGGACGCGTCTCCTACAGGTGTTTTTTTCTTTTACCTTGAGCTCGGAATCTGCAACATGGTGATGAAACGACATGACCTAGGTATTTCCCCTTTTTTTCCTTTTTATTCTCAAAGAGTCGGTATTTGATGGTAGAGGCGTTGGAACACGTACATTCGCTGGGAACATGATTCACTGTTTCTCCTCTTCTTTTCCTTGCGTCTAGACAATCACTTGGACAACCGGGAAAAGAGAGCTTGCCTAATACACGAATGCAAAGTACAAACAAAGCACAGATATTGAAACAAAAGAACTAGTTGTCCAACAAGTTGATCATCGTCCACATTGTCGCCAAATGGGTTTCGCACTTCAGCAGAGCAGTATTTCACGACAAAGAGGCACAGTGATGTAGTAGGCTGAATATATCCCATTGTATCCTATATACCACTCCATCCAACCATATTCCCAAACAAGGCTCCCGGTTCAAATAAAACGTTTTTGTGGCGCAAAAGACGTACCTAGAAATCGCCCCATTATATAATATAGAAAAACAGCCTGCATCTTCCAGGCCATGCAGAGTTCCGACAGAAAATAAAAGATGAAATAAAATAAAAAATGATAAAAAGGCGATCCGCTGTAGATGGTGCTTCTTGCACTGGCATCCCTTCATAACGTCATGAAAAGAAGAAGAAAAGAAAAAGAAGAGGCAGGGTATACACCTGCCAAAACGCCATCGCAATGCTTTTTTCCCCCATGCAGCTGCCTGCTACATCCGCGTAATCATGCTACGCAAAACGCCGAGCCCAATATGTGATGCAATTATAACCCCGGAAAGACCTTGGTGACTGCGCGGCGCCATTTGGGACGCGATTGATCAGGGTCGTCAAACGGCGCATTCTGGTTCGCAATCTGCCGCATGCGCTCACGCGCAAACGAGGATGGACTGCTACGACCAATAAAGCCGGCGAACCCTGTGCGAAGTTCTGAGCCTTCGGGCTGCGTGGGCAGCACATGCAGGGGTCGGGCTTTGGACTTTCGTGCGCGGGCCTTCTTCGGGGGCGGGGCAGGTACAGCCGAAGGCGGGACAAAAGGCTCCGTCGTAGTCTGCGGCGGCGCAACTGCCGGTGTTTGCGTCGTCGTTGTCATTGTTGGGTCAGCTTCCGGTGTTCCACCGCCAGCGTTATCGTCGCTCCCATTTCCGCTCCTTCTGGGAAAATCGTCTCCGCCGGGGCGTTCGGGTGACGATGTCTGCCGCTTCTCTAGTTCGAGATCCTGGCTTTCTGCCGAGGAGGATATGGAATGAAAGAAGCGCTTGCCCCAGCCAGGTCTGCCCCAGCCCTTAAACTTGGCATCTCCAGATTCAATCGAGGAGTCATCAAACTCGACTCGTTCTCGAAGCTTTCGCAGTGCCCGCTCACGGCGGACCATGCCATTGGTGATCTTGGGGCTATATCCCGGCGGCAGCATGCATTGCTTACACATGGGACACAAGGAGCTGTTGCGGAGGAGGAACTCGTCGATGCAGGTTGGGTGAAAGATGTGGTGGCAAGGCAACTCGCGAATGATGCTCAGGCGATCTTCAAACTCGACAAGGCAAATGTGGCAGCGAGGCTGGAAATTGGTGGCGGTTGTATCGGCTATCCCAGTCACGGCAGAACGCTGGCTGCGCATTGTCTGCACGCTGTCCGAGATGACAGTGGCGGATGAGTTGCTCTGGCGGTCACCTCTGCGTTTCTTTCTGCCCTTGTTGGATGGCATGGTGGATGGCACATCGGAAATGGGCGTAGACAGGTCGTAGGCAAGTTCGGGCTGGCTGGTGTATGTGAATAATGAGAAATCCTTGACATGGGAAGCGGGGACGGTTAGGCGCTTGATACCCATGGCCTCTAGGTCGACTTCACCAGACTCGACACGTTTGCGCAAAGAAGTACGGCGGCGTCGCTGGATGAAATGCATGGTGAGTGATACAGAGGCAACAATGAAGAGGAGGGCACCGATGACGATGAGAAAGTAAACCCATAGCGAGGGCAGGCTCGCGGGCCCTCTCATGGTTAGTTGGGCCCAGATTCTGACATAGTCTCTTTCGCTGGTGCCATATCGCTGCATGATTTCGGCGCCATGAGGGACGGTATCAGCGGTTCCGGAATAGAGACTCAGTTGAGTCATCATCTTCTGGCCTTCGATGCCGGGAATGGCAAAGATGGGGAATCTAGATTCTTTCCAAGCGCCGCCATCGTCGAGATTCCATACTGCAGAGTCCGAGTCTTGCGGCTTGTACGTCGAGTTGTTGGGCTTGTAAAAGATGAAGCCACGGATGGGGTCCAAACGGGCCGAGGCGAGGTAAGCCTGGACGCAATCTATGCTGAACCAGGGGGCGAGGGCGATGAGGTTGTAGTTTGCGGGTGGGAGCTGGGCCCTGCGGGTGACATTATGGGGGATAAAGTCGTATTGTTGTGCGTTGCACGAGGCGACGGTGGAGATGTCGGGAACATAAAGCAGACCTTGTATGACGCCGTTGAGAGTTTGGGCGCCGTTTGTGGAGAGGGTGGTGAGGTTCTGCTTTATGTGCTGCTCGTAGCCAAGGTCCTGGGCGACATCGGTAATGTTGCGTATCAGCGACGCCGGGACGGTGCCGGCGCCGTTCCAGGAGGGGTTGCTGAAGAGTAGCACTCCATTGTAGAGTCCTACGAGAGACATGGTGGCTATGACATGCCAATCATCAGGCGGGGGACATTATAGAGAGCGCATCAGTGGCGCTGTGATGGGGTGATGGCGGCGACGGCAAGAGTCGAGACAATCCGGGCACACGTCGGGGCGAGAGAAACTATTAGTGACGGTATATCGACGTGCGCCAGTAGCAAGTTGTGTGGCGCGCTTTTGTCTGGCGTGATGCGCGAGCCAAAGTGTGTGGTGGAAGCAGCGCGGCTGGCCGCGAGCAGAAGTCGCAGACAGGTAGGGGCGGGTCGTGCGTTTGCCGGGGGGAGGGAGAAGGAGATAAGGAAAAGCCGTTGGGCGGATGAGTCGGAGAGGAGCTAGAGTCGAGGGAATGGGAGGGCAGCGAGGGATGTGCAGAAGGCGAGAGGAGGCGTTGTCGAGGGAGGATGAGGCCGACGTTGGAAATGAAGAGTGCAACAAGAGGTTAATAATAGCGGGCGAGAGGAGGGCGCAAGAAAGAGGGCCCGGCTTTGGCGTCGAGGCGTCGAGGTGTGGGCAGAGGGAGATGAGAGCAAAAGAGGCACAAGAAGCGGGCGAAGAAGCGTAGTAATAAAGTAATATCACCCGCAAAAAAAAAGACGGGCAAGTACAAGGTACAACTTCCTGGAGAAGCCACCTGGAGCTCGGTGCACCCAGGCAAAGTACCAGGCAGCCCTGTCCTTATCGCGCCGTTTTGCGGTGCAGTGGGCGCGAAGACCAGCCGGGTCCGGCCGAAAAGATACCTTGCCGGTCGCAACGTGCGGCGACTTACTCGCAGGTAACTGGTACGCGTAGGTGCACCATCCACCCGCCCACTCTTCTGGCACCCACCACTCAAGCACCAAGATCTTAAAGAGACCGTGGTGCGTCTGCAGAGGCACGTCAGGATAAGGCAAAGAAAAATGACGACTTGACGGCTATTCGGGCCTTTTTTTCTTTTTTTTTTTCATATGTCTCTATGAACTCTGTAGAACCCGTCAAACAAGTTTGCCAACGTATGGTTATCGTGCCACAGTTTTGCTGGTACCTCCATTGCACCGCAGTATTCGTGGCTCAGCAGTCTCTCCACTGTGGCGTCCGTCAGTACCTTGTAAACAGTCTCTGCAGAGACCAGACAGCCATTATTATTAACTATTTACCCCGTCGGCAAATTTCAAAGTTGCCCGCCACTCTGCAGATAGCTACTCAAAACGGAGAATGTCGTAGAAGTAGTCACACAATGACGAACCACGACGGACTTTTGTCATCGCAAACATACCACGACAGACCTGTCTCGTCTCACTTGAAGATCATCGGCCCTTTATAGCTTCGCCTACGCCGTACTGAGTACACCCGACTCTTACTCTCGACCATTAGACCCCGCCGTCCGCTCGCCTGCATTAGGTCCTTCTCCTCCGTTCCGAAGTCCTCCGTCCTCCGTCCCCCGTCCATCGTCACCCGCACCCACGACGACTCAGCCTTACACCGACCATGGCAAACTTGTCCCCATGCGCACAGCGCCCGATTTTCTCTGTACCATGATACCTTTGTACCAGCACAGGCGCGACATCATCACATCCTTTCGCTCTTCCCTTGCTAACTCAGCTTTTCTTCGCCGACGCCACGAAACACCACTGCAATACGTCCATGAACGAACCATCCTCCACCCCCCAAACCGTTACACTAATGGCTCCTCTGCCCTCATCCAACTCCCTATTCTCCCTGTCCCTAGTTCATCTTTCCACTGCTACCATGGCATTCCACGGCTCCCCTTGTCAGAAAAAGGGTGGCTCCACTGTCGTCTTGCAAGTTGCAACTTTCCCATCTTCCTTCATCCTTGACCGGAATGCTTGCCAGTCGATTCATGACTGACAGGCTGCGCGCGTGTGTTTTTTTTTTCTCCTCTTCTTCCATGCTGTCTTGCTATCAGTGTATCCGCAACGCCATCATCACCACCAGTACCAACACGTGGGCGGCAGCTTCCTCGGCCGCTTCCAAGCTTCCTCTCAATCTCCCTTCATGCACCATCGAGTCATGCCGCCGAGGCTCATCCAATCTGCCTGTATCCAGTCGGTCGGTAAATGGTTATGCCGTATAATAAGGAACTTCTCCGTGACTAGCCTGTTTGGATTCAGCAGCAGGCTACTGTGATCCTTGTCTGTATTTCTTCTCTTATTACGGAGTAGTTAGCGTAAGCCATCCATCCGGGGTGCGTAACAGTTCTAGATGCGCCTAGTTTCAATAGCTCGCTGCCTAGGAGGATGGGCTCGCACGCCCAACAATAGAGGTTGCTCTGTCCACGAGGAGATAAGCAACGCCACGCATAGAGACGCACGGCGCAAAGCTCGAAACAACTAGACAAATTCTAGGGTTGACGGGAATAGTGCATTACGAGCGCCTGGCCACGCCACAAGATGAAACGTACATGGCAGTCGTAAAAGGAGATCAAGAGCACTTTGACACGTCTAGTAAAAAACGGCAGGGCAGGCCAATATAGGCTCATCATCGCCGAGCTCTGTCGTCGCCGATAAGCATTGCAACTCATTCTATCCCCTATCACGCCTGAAGAAGGTTTGTCGGTTGCCCATCTGCCACACAGCGCCAAGAGCGGCCTACTTGGCCTCCTCGCCGTTGGGGGTGGGAGGCGCCGTTGATCGTGGCCGGTGTTGCAGCACGTCTGAGACCTTGGGGATGGGCGGTTTGGTGGGCCGCCTTTCATTGTAGTTTTGGTTTTGGATTTGTAAATATTCCAGCGAGAGAGCCTCTTGAATAAATAAATGCCACACACAAGACGAGATATGACCATGGTCAGGGTCTTGAACGCGTCTCACAATGAATGTATCTGGCTTCTCGAACCACTCGACTCACGGGTTCTCTGGTTTTCTCAGAGATGGATATCGAGATAGATTCGCCCCGGCACAGCGCGACTTGTTATTTCCAGGCGCTGAAACGGATCCTCGTCGCCAATAATACCCTTAGCCAAAAGGGGCCCCGTCGATCGCGCCCCCAACTTGTTCGCTGTGAGCGAGATTGGCCGACCCCCCCAAAGCAGCAGCACCCCAAAAAATACATTTCATTTTTCAGAATGAAGATTACAAAAAGCAGTGACGTCCTATAAAGATCAAAAGTCCCTGCGCATCATATCACATGTCATGTTCCCAGTTCTTCTCACTGGCACACACACACACCCTCAACGGCCAAAAGGCGCAATTCATTTCCGGAAATAACCGTTCTCTCACTCGAGTCTTTTTTTTTTTTTCTGTTTCTTGTTTTCCTGTTTTTTTGTGCCTTTGGCATGCTCTCTCCTTAACGAGGACCCCCAGCTTCCCGCCTCATGGCTGCTTGGCAACTGGCCTCATGGGGGGAGGCGCCGCGCCCACGACTCGGCCCATACGGGTGGACTCCAGCTAGTTAGATTTCAGGCCCGACGTAATCCGTGCATGCCAACTTCGTGTTGGCGGCACATCTCATCAGCCTTCGCATCATCGCATTATTTCCATGGCTGCCATGTTTTGTTTTGTTTTTCCCTTGTGACCTAACCCGATCCTATGTTGTATTTCATGTCACGTGATATGGCTGCCACTCTCACCGACAGCGTTTTCATGATAGAGTTGGCCTGTTACTCTACCGGGCTCATGGGCTTCTCTTGTTCCTCAAAGTCCGCTATGTGGAAAACGACATAAACCGGGCACAGCAGGGGGAATTGCACTCAAATTAGCACCAGTGGCTGGAAACCGACCTCAAAATTCAGCAATGACATGAAAAAGACACAGACCACTGCATGCGGGCCATTTTCGTTGCCTGTTGCTACCTATAGGGTATCCTGCGATGCTTGACGCGACCATCAAGGCGCGTGTGCGCAGACCCCACATGATTTTCAGCGCGTCTTCGTCTCAAATCACGTCTTGAATAAGTCAATTTGATGTATGCTATTTAAAGCAAAGAGGCCACCGCCCCTTGCGGCTAATCTAACTTTGCCAATCTAGCGCCGCATCAAAACGCGCCTCGCGTTCCTTTAGTATCGGTCGTCATTATCATATCCATCGTCGTTGCGTCTCTGGCGGCCATGGCCACCGTACTCTCGTCGCCCGTATTCCTCATCTTGACCACTTTCGTCCCGTCTACCGTATTCATCACGGCCACTGTTGCCACCATATCTCCCTTCGCTGCGGCTACCATAGCCGCCCTCATTCCCGCCTCCATAGCTATCCCCACCACGGCCACCATAGCTACTCTCTTCTCCGCCATAGTTGTCATCGCGACGCGACCCATGTCCGCTGCTGCGGCCATGGCTGCTCTCCTCTCTATCGCCGTATCGCTCTTCTCTGCCGCCGTAGCTACTTTCTTGTCTTCCGCCGTAACTCTCATCCCTGCCACCATAGCTGCTCTCCTGTCGCCCACCATAGCTGCTTTCCTGTCGCCCACCATGGCTGCTTTCTTGTCGCCCACCATAGCTACTCTCTTGTCTGCCACTGTAGCCACTGTCGCTTCTACCGCCATAGCTGTCTTCCTGGCGTCCACCATAACCACCATTGCCGCCGCTGCCGCCGCTACCACTATAGCTACTGTCTTGCTTACCGCCGTAGCTATCCTCTCGGCGGCTGTCATGGTCATCTCTCCTCTGGTAGGAGCTCCCGTAAGAGTCAGATTCCTGTCGATGCCCACCGTCCTGTCTGCCACTGTCCTGTCGACCATATCCACCGCCACCACCGCCGCTGCCGTATTCCTGTCGGCCATTGCCGTCGCTCCTACCCTCAAAGTTGCCCGAATTCTGACTCGGCTGGTTTTCTGTGCGGCCGCTGCTGTATTTCATTAGACGCTGCAGGGTTTGCCCAGGAGAAAAGGGCTACTCATACCTGCCCTCGTCTTCGTCCTTGCTGAAGATGGATTTGAAGAATCCCTTCAGACCGCCCGATCCCTCACTCTCCTGCTTGCCCGGCAACTGTATACCAGTCTGCTGCTCCACAATGCTGGAAACTGCGCCACTGGCGCTTGAAAAAATGGCACTGGCTGCAGCACCGGCGATCTTGGTTTCCATAGTCTCTGGTGCACCATATAGCTTGCGCATTTCAAGCTTTCCAGCACATCCGTGACCGTGACCAGTATCGTAAACGCCCTCTTTGTGGTTTTCGCCCTTAAAAACACCATCACGAGAAAGCTTCCGGCGATAGTCGTCACGCTGGTCGTCGCCCATTTGACCCCACCACTCCTCAACAACCTGGAAAATCATCCCGCGTGCCTCAGCGACGCCATCCTGGCCCATGCTTTTCTGAGCAGGATGGTGAAGGACACCATAAATCAGACGATCGCAGAGACGGTTAACATCGATATTGTCGTCATCAATAGCCTCCATGAGCTGCGGAACGGCCCACGAGACCATCTTGGCAGCACCTCGACCAGCAACCTCATTCAAAATCTATCACAGTTAGCACCTCTGTAACGTTATAGTTGCAATACTGAGGTCATCTTACGTTGGAGAAATGATCCTTGGAAAGCATGGAGTGGGTAGGGTCGGTGCTGTTGTCATTGTCGAAGACAACATGCTGCTGGTTCTTGCTGCTCTGAATAATCTCGTCGGAGCCAGTCTTGAGTTCGTTACGAATCTGTCTAATCAAAGGGACGATAAAGGGAGCCATGATGCCGAAGACAAACTGGGTGAGCTGCTCCTCAAGCTGTTCGATGATCTTGGGCAGGACGGGAATCTTGTCCACGGCATTATCGATCGTCTTCATAATGTCATCGTGAAGCTTGATGGCAGGCATGATTTGGTCAAAGATGTTTCTCACATACAGGGTGAATTCCTCGGGGTCTTTTGGGGAGACAGAGGTGTTTTGCATCTGGGCAGCATTGGCGTTTTCCTGAATCTCATCGATCTTTTGCTTTTCGCTGCCGCCACCGAGAATGCCGTCGGGAATCTTGTCAAGGAGTTCGCGAAGGAAGCTAGTATCAGACTGCTTATTCTGCTCAAGTGCTCCCTCGAGCTCCTCAATCTCGTTTTGGGTCAGCTTGTCGGAAACTAGAAAGGGTTAGCATACAAACACAGACAAAGACAGACAAGAGACGCCCAACCTTCGCCGGTGACGGAGTGCAAAAAGTCGACACCACCAAAGGTTCCAGTCACAATAGGGTATACAGTGTCATTTGCGCCCTCGAGTTGGATCTTGGTGTTGGATCCACAGTGTGGGAAGACGTCACGCTCGCCCATTTCGATAAGCGCAAGCTCCGTGTAGTTGCTGTGGGCAAAGAAATCTGCGGAACGGTGTTAGCAGGGTTGAAAGCAAGCTGCAGGGAAAAAAGCGAAGACAATACCCTCCAAGCAGTGCAGGCCAGTGCCCATGAGGCGGAGGGCCTCGTTGCGATCAGCCTTGTCTTTGTTGTCTTTGTAGCGACGGCCAAGCTCGATGCAGCGGGTGAAGAGATTGCGAACATGCTTAGCCGAGGTCATAATATTATCAGATTCGGAAGCAATGTATTTCTTCATGCCGTTGCGCTCATCAATGGTTAGTTCGGCCCCCTCGTCGACAGGACCTCGGAGGCGGTCGTAGTAGTCACGGGCGTCGACATTGTCCGCATAATCCTTGGGGTTGTCAATGTGGTCCTCAGGACGGTAGCATCCAACTCGATCGGCGGTCACTTCAAACTCGCCAGAGCCATAACCAAAGGTGATGAAGCCAAGAACGCAGAGAAGCAGGCGGATGGCTTCGGATGAGACAGCTTTGACAGTGCCGACGTCGATTGCCTGGGAGTAGTCGCGAAGCCAGTTGCCGAAATAGACACGAGATACGTTGTGCTTGCTGAATTTCTTGCCATTAAAGGCGCGCGCCATGGCGATAGAGAGCAGAGCATCCTCGATGTCACCGTGGCGCCCTGTTTAAAGGTGTTAGTGATGCCAGGCCGGCAAACGGCGAGTGCAGAGCACGCAGGGATTACGAACAATTTTGTCCTTCGACCTTGGAGATGGAAGCAATGTTTCCAGCACCAAACGCAGCAGCCGGGCTTGCCAAGACGGCAAGGATGACGAGGCCCAGCAGCAGGCCCGAGAAGCGAGAGCTGGCCATGGTGATGGTGACGGTGTAGACTGTGTAAGTTGTTCTCTGCGCGATGCGACTGTTCTCTGGTAGTTGAAGATTGAGGGACGCTGATGTATTTGTTGAACGGAGAGATTTCAGCGAAATAGAATGAAGGAGTAGAAAGAGGTGAAAAGTTGAAAGAGGGAATGAAAAAGTGAAGATTAGGGAAGGGGAGGGGGTCTCGCGAGGAGGGGTACGTGCTTGGCGGGGGAGATCGTACGTCAGTCACAGGCAGAGAGTACTGGCAAAGCTGAAAATTTTATTTTTAGAGAGCACGACAGGCAACCAGGAGCAGATAAAGCACACTCATCACCAGAAAGTGCTAGTCATTGCTCCATTAACGGTAGCACCAGACTCTGGGGCTCAACAGGCCGATGGAAAAGACCGGTGAAGCTCTAGGGCACCGCGTATGGTGGTCCAAGGCGCAAAGCGGCAACGGCACTAATCGAGGGGCACAAGCTGTGAGTGGCTGGAGCCCGAGTGTTGGGTCGTTTGGGGCAAGTTTTAGAGGGCCCAGAGGAGAATAAGGAGGCGCTAAAGATGCGAAGCTTATACTTTAATTGTTTGAGCAAGTATATTAACTGGAGGCGGTGCCTGGGCTGGATGAGAACGTGCAGCAATGATGGAAAGGCGGGGAGATAGCCAGCCGACGGTTATGCCACGCCATGAGCCTATTGTCGTCCCCGCGGGATGGAAAAGGGCAGAGAATTAAGTTGAAGCGAAAAATGAAGAATACTATATGGCGAGAACCAAGATCTTTCCTGGCCTTGTATTGCCACTCACGGCATTGCGTAGCACGCAAGCTGAGAGACCCTGAAACAGCCCATTACCGAGATGGGTGTTCCAGGAGCCGGCAGATTGTGGGGCGCCTGCCAGAGACACCACTGATAGATTAAATTAGTTAACGTTCATTTATTTAGCACAGGTCTTGAGCTGCTGGCCAACCATGGCAGCCTGAGGCCTACGCTAAAGACTTTATGTGGGTGTGCACCAAAGCGGGGGCCATGATTGTGGTGGCTCTTTGTTTACTGGTATGTACACTGTGACGCGTATAGTGCGTCGACGTGTTCTTTCTTGCGCTGCTAATACTACGTCAGCAAGCGTTTTCTACGAAGCGAAAAGGGAAAGCTGCTGAAATAAACTAAAAGGACGCAATTTTGATTACTTTTTGGAGAGTTTGCAGCCATTTGTAAACTCATAATCTAAGTAATTTATGTATGCCAGTCTCTGTCGCATCTGCCACATGTACCCCGCCAATTGCCACCTTTTGAGGCGCCAGAACCCGCCAAATCAAACCCGTCAATGTCTTGCAGGCATATGCAGCGCCGATAACCTCGCCGCCTGCTGTCGATACACGGAGGCTGTTGGCTTGCCATACTGTTCTTGGTATTGTCTTCGCTTGCGTCAGTCGGTTCGTCTTCCGTGCCTGTTCGTACTGCTGAGGAGCGACAAGCTATCATGCTTCGTCAGGCGTCGGAGCAGGCAACGACGAGGACAAGGTAGATAGATGACTACGCAGAAAGTACCCGATAAATTCACGAATGCAATGGGCTGGATAACTAGAGCCGTCATGTTAATAGTGGTGGAACATTGACAATAGACCTATCGTTGCGCCTGTCGCGAGAATCAGCACAATGGAGGCAGACAAATTGTCAAGTGAAAAGCTGGCATAATTCGTTCGGAGGCTTTAGGTGATACTCTGATGATAAACCATCTCATGTTGATATCTACCCGAACGGCTTCACGCCGCCATGATCCGTAGTGCTACAAGCCAGCGCTAGTACAATTGCCTGGTGAAACGATGGCGTGGATGATTGGAGCCAACAATGGTCGGGAACTGGTCCAACATCGATTGATTGCCCTGGGAAGTCACATTTGGGGCAACACAAGGCTCAGTATCCGTATAGATTTGAGATGGACACTGACCATGGCTGGCGATGGCCTGGGGACGGCGAGCACCTGCCTACCTATTACCTAAATATGGGCACGTCTTGAACCTCTATTACCTACTCTTCAGATAACCACTGCTTGAAAGGCTTGTGGCTGCTCGGCGGCCGACTTCCACGATGCTGACACGCTGCGAGTCGGAGGGAACTTGTCAATGCAAGTGAGGGGTAACCGTGCTGAGGTTTACACGTCGTGCCCGAAGCCGCTGGAACGACAGCAGTAAGAGGAGGCCCCTTGCCGAGGCGAGCGAAGTAACTACCTACCTACGCCTGATCACTGATGAATTAGTGCTTATTAGAAGCTTTGTGCAGGACTCTCAAAGCCACAGTCTCACAAGGTCAACTGTAAAAGTCTGCAACTCTCCGGCCACGGGCATCACTACTGGATAGGTAGGTAGGTAGGTAGTCGCTAAGAGGTCTCGCTGGACCAGGACAGTGTCCCGTTGAGCCGCCAAACCAGCCAGAATAAAGTCATGTCAGGGTCGACACAACACCACCATTGCTGCAAATGACTGCTTTACAACACGAGAGTCTAATTAACCACTATTACAGATCCTCTCGAGAAATGCAGCGGTTGTGTGATTGATTGAAAAGGAAATGTGTTGTTAGCCAAGTACTCACCGTGTACCAGGTCCAGCTGACTCTGCACGCTGGTGAGTTGGCGAAGACGTCAGGCCTTTTTGCAGGCAAGTGCAAGTACCTGTAGGCTGTGGTGCGGCACTGGTGGGGGAGTTGTGTAGCGCTGTTTATTGGATAGGCGGAGGGATTGCCAGGAAAAAGTGCAGAGAGAGTTGGCTGGTAATTGAGCAGGGGTTGCGGCGGCAGCGGAAAGACGGCGGAAAGACTGCGTAGGTGAGGTAACTCACGGATACAAATTACCTATACCTAGGTCACGGTGGTGGCTCATGAGGGCTACAGTGAATCATCACTTACGGAGGCACGGAGGCAGGTACAGGCGCATAGTTGGAGGCTGACCTTGCCTGGCGTACAGGACTATGAGTCTATGACTAGAGAGCCTTGGGCGTCGGCCAAAGCACGTTACACGAACCAAAACAGCCACTGGCAAAGTCTGGCGAGGTCGCTGGGCATGTAACTTGAAAACAACCAGTTTCTGTGTCGAGGCTGCAGTGGTGGTGGGGCACGGCCTGGAGGCCAGCAGTTGTAAGCGAATTAGCGAGCCGCAACAGCTGGCATTGCAGTGCCACCTGCTGTTTGCGGCTGGGCAGCTGCAGGAGCGCTGTGGCCCTGTGGTACAGTAATAAAGGCCGGTAGCGGGGAGGGAACCTGATGCTCTATTCTCTAGGTACTCTGTACCTAGGTAGTAACGGGTGCACTCTCTTGCCAATGTGGCTGACTATTTGCCAAACCGGGGGCAGTGGTTAAGTTGATGGGTGAGACGGATAGTACGGATGGCGAGCTCTTAAGGCAGTTAGGTGCAAGGCAACTACTTACCTCGCGGACGGTGCTGTCGACGGAAAAGCTGTAAAAGCTTGGGAGCGAGCGAGGAGGGCTGGGCGGTCGGGAGACCTGCCTGGACGGATGGCACAGGCAGTGAGCAAATTCAGCAATATTCGTACCGTCAGTACCAGAACCAGCACACAGTCAGTGCAAATTTTTCTTGCACGACCCCCTTCTCAGGCTTGGTTTGTAGTTGCCTCTGGGCACCCCCCGCTAGCCCTCCTCCTCCCCCCTCTGCTGCCCCCAAAATAAACCACCAAACCACCACAGGGAAAAAAACAAAAAAACAGCACACACACAACCATGCAACACCCGGGGTGCGGTGGTGCTGCGACCCCGCCGCTGAGCTGGCGTCGTGGTGGAATTAGTGATTGCGCGCTGCCTGTGGCTCCAGGCCCAAAATGTACTTAATTGGCACGCCACCCACCTGCCGCCCACCCTCCGGGGCCCCCCAGCCCCCGACTTTTCTTTTTCTTTGGCTTTCCCAAATCACTCGCTGTCTTTGGATTTTCCAGCACCCCTCTGATCCCCCTCCCCCGAGCCTCACTGAAGCCTCTTTTTTCTCCCTCCAGCACTCTCCCCAGAAGGCTTCACCAAACCTCCCAGCTCCACCATCACCAACGCCTGTCAACAGCGTCTTCCCGCTATCGCGTCAGTGGACATTTTAGGCTGTTCCATCTTGTTTCCAACAGCCTCGTCTACCTCTTGGTCACACATTTAGCTACAGAGCTTCATTGAACGCCTCATCCGCCACCGCCAGCTTCGCCAACTGCCACGCCCTCACTTCAAAGGCCTGGCTTGTAATTTCTCACTCACTTTTACACCTACTGTCAACAAAACACCATCCATCACGATGCCTCGTCCCGCCAAGAAGACCGAGGACAAGGCCAAGGGTGTCGTCCCGCCTCCAACCATGGTCATCCCGCCCATCATTGCCGGCCTTGCTCCTCCCGTCAATCCCAGCGTCGGCACTCGTGTTGTTGATCACGAGAGCTTCATGCGCGTCCGCGATGCTGTGAGTATAACCATTTTCTTCCTCTTTGCAGCCTTGTATTTTACCATATCTTTTCACCCACATTCTTCACCTGCTCGCCACGAGCTGCTGGCCTTGGATCGGCGCCTCATGTTGTACATGTAAACAGCAATTTGGACGTACTGGAGCTTCAGTAGCTGCCAGTACCACTGCCACTTACTGCCCAGCTCCATGCCTACAGAGTTGCCAGTGACGGCAGCGTCGCGACCGGCCTCTGAGAAAGCCGCACAATTTTCAACCCTTTGTATCACCTTAGTCAACATGCACACAAATTCTTTTTTTCCCGCCATTTTTACCCCATTTCCTGGCCAGACAAGTACTTTGTACAGCTGGTACGAGACGCGACTGAGCACCTCTGTATTGTTTACATGCGCCGCGCCTTGCCCCGACGCGACCCCACTGGCCGCCTGGAAGCTCCGGCTGCTGAGTAGCTTCAAGCTTGGCTTCAATTCAAGCCCAGCTCACGAACTTCAGCGCCGGGTGTCACAAGCTGTGCTCGTCGCACACTTTTGTCTTTTACGTTTTTCATTTCCCCCTGCAGCCACCACCTTTCCTTCCTTTTCCTCATACCTTTACTCATTGAACAATGGCTTACACGAACAAGGCCGTCAATCGTCTTTCCACTATTCTGGAACTCCTTCGTTCCTTTACCAGTGACTACATCCGCCAGACCAGCCTGCTTCTCGGCGAGCAGCAAGGCGATGTCAATGAGCTGATCAATAGCTTTGATCCCGCTGCCGCTGCCGCCCAGCTCCTGCTCCAGCCTGTGGGGGACCTTGCCGCTCCTCCCGCCGAGGAGAAGAAGGAGCGCAAGAAGCGTACCCACGACCCCAACGCTCCCAAGCGTCCCCTCACCCCCTACTTTCTCTACATGCAGCATGCCCGCTCCATCATTGCCAACGACCTTGGCCTTGAGGCTCCCAAGGGCGCTGTTCAGGAGGAGGGTCAGCGCCGCTGGGCGAACATGAGCCCCCACGAGAAGCAAGGCTGGAACAATGCCTACCAGTATAATTTGCGTCTCTACAATGCCCGTGTTCATTCGTACAAGGCCCAAAACGCCAACGCCAAGAACATGACGGATGAGGATGCTCTCAAGTACGCCGAGGAATTTAGCATCCCCATGCCCGACCTCAAGGATGCCTCCAAGACCGACAATGTCCAGGCCGCCATCGCCGAGCAACTTCAGGATGATTCCGCCAAAACTCCTAAAAAGGCCGCTGGCGGTCGCAAGCGTAAGAGCGATGCACCCGTCACCGAGGTTGAGACGCCCAAGGCCGGCCCTGCCAGCCCTGACAAGAAGCGCAGACGCACTTCTACCAAGGCCGCTGACGATAAGGACGACAGCAAGAAGTCGGCTCGCAAGAACAAGAAATAAATTCTTCAAGTTGCACCACGCGCGATGCATCGCGCTTCGCTGCATCTTTTTGTTTAGAGCGTCTACTTTTTCCATGGTTCTTTTCAACAGTCCGTCGCTGCCAGCGACGACGCCCTCTTGTTTCATGACCGGAGAAACAACACATGCGGAGTTGGCATGCCGTGCATGATCAACAACCTAATTGTGTCCTGCGCTGTATTAATCTTGTCTCTCTTTTGCCTCGTGTAGCCGTGGCACTGGGCGTAGCTGCCTGCTACCCGCGCTTCTTATTACTATATTCGGCCTGGAAGTTGCTTACCGGGTTGCGTCAAGGAAAGACGCCGGTTCGGGAAACCCAAAACTTGAAGTATATTTTTTTGGAGCTGTATTTCGTTTTCTGTCTTTTGGCGCGAAGTCTGGTGGGATGGAGAAGGATATATCTGGTTAGGGCTATTTTGACGAGGTTCGCTGCGAACCCTTTTCATGACTGTATTTACGCGGGTGCCTTCTGACTGTCGAGAAAGCCCTGTAATGAAAGCAATGAATTTTCTAGTTTACCACTTTGCTTGCCGTACTCTGATGTGCTTGCAATGAGATGGTAGGCAGGTCATGTCATAACTTGAGTGCTGGCAAGAATCGGTCTCATATTCGAGTGCCAACACGAATTGATCCCATGCCCGAATGCTGGTGTAAATCTATCTCGCCCGAGTGCCAGCATTGACTACAAAAACTGCGCGGTAGTCTTGAATAATGAATCAAGTTGGTATTTCCTCTATAAATTCTAATAAGACTCGCTGATAATGCTCTTTCATGAAATATTGCAACCCCACTCTTGTCGCGTGATGCCAACACCTTTTCCCACACGCGGCGGCCTCGTTTCCCTCTTCATTCCATCCCCGCCATTTCTTCTTCCCTTTCCTTTTTCTTTCTCCTTCTTCTCCTTCTTCTTCTTCTTCTTCTCCCCTTCCTCTCCGGCATGTACGCATCAATACACGTAAAACGGCTGCGTCAGCGGCAGCGTCTCAGCCGGCTCCGCCTCGCACGCCACGCCGTCGGCCTCGACCTGGTAGCTCTCGGGGTCGACGCGCATCCGCGGCATGGCGTCGTTGAAGCGCATGTCCGTCTTGCGCACGGTGCGGCACCCGCGGACGGGTTCGACGCGCTTGCGCAGGCCATACGAGGTGACGGCGCCCGAGGCGACGGATTCCTGTGACACGAAGAGCACGCTCGTCGACGGCACAAACGAGGCAAACATGGGGCGGCCGATGACGGGCTGGACGGTGGGGATGGAGGCGTTGGGGTCGCCCTGTGTGAAGTTGTTAGCTTGGATTCTTCTTTTCTGCTTATTCTACAAACTGTAGAGTGAAAATGGCAGGGGGGTGGAGAGAAGAAGAGCCAAAAAGACGTACCATCTGCGACCAGGCAACGAGGCCGCTTTTTATCACCTGGTACGGCTTGGTGCCGAACCATGCCGGGTCCCAGACGACCAGATCCGCCAGCTTGCCGACCTCGACGCTCCCGACCAGGTGGCTGAAGCCCTGCGCGAGCGCCGGGTTGATGGTGTACTTGCTCACATAGCGCTTGACGCGAAAGTTGTCGTCGCCGCTGCCGTCGTCCTCGGGCAGGGGGCCCCTCTGCGTCTTGTTCTTGTGGGCCGTGTTCCACGTCCGCAGCACGACCTCGCCGCAGCGGCCCATGGCCTGCGAGTCGGAGCTCATCATGCTGATGGCGCCAATGTCGTGCAGGACGTCCTCGGCCGCAATCGTCTCGGCGCGGATGCGGCTCTCGGCAAAGGCCACGTCCTCGGGAATGTCCTTGGACAGATGGTGGCAGACCATGAGCATGTCGAGGTGCTCGTCGAGGGTGTTGCGCGTAAAGGGCCGCGTCGGGTTGGTGGATGACGGGAGCACGTGCGGGTGCTCGACGACGGAGATGATGTCGGGCGCGTGGCCGCCGCCGGCGCCCTCGGTGTGGTACGTGTGGATGGTGCGCCCCTTGAAGCTGGCGAGCGTCGACTCGACAAAGCCCGACTCGTTGAGCGTGTCTGTGTGGATCAGGCACTGCACGTCCATCTCGTCGCACACGGTCAGGCACGAGTCAATGGCCGCCGGTGTCGCGCCCCAGTCCTCGTGGATCTTGAGCCCGCACGCGCCGGCGGCGATTTGCTCGCGTAGAGCGCCGGGCGCCGAGTCGCTGCCCTTGGCGGTGATGCCGATGTTGACGGGTAGGTGGTCGCAGGCTTGCAGCATCCGCTTCATGTAGTGCTTGCCGGGCGTGCACGTGGTGGCGTTGGAGCCGGCGCTGAAAATGTGTTAGAGACGTGTGTAGAGGATGTTGACGATGAGAGGTAAGAGACAGCGAGTGAGGATGAAGGGATGTGGTAAAAGACAGTGGTGTCAGTAAGGGGCTGATCTTCTTACCTTGGACCGGTTCCGCCGCCGAGAAACGTCGTCACGCCAGACGCCAGTGCCTCCTGCGCCTGCTGCGGGCAAATCAGGTGAATGTGCGTATCGATCGCGCCGGCCGTGATGATTTTGTTCTCGCCTGCAATTACGTCGGTGCAGCTGCCCACGACCATGTTGGGCGTCACGCCGTCCATGACGTCCGGGTTGCCTGCCTTGCCTATGCCGACAATCATGCCGTGTTTGACGCCGATATCCGCCTTGACTATCCCCGTGTAGTCGACAATCAGCGCATTCGTAATGACGAGATCCAGCGACTCGGCGTCGGGCCGCCCCGTGGCCTGGCCCATGCCCTCGCGGAGCGTCTTGCCGCCGCCAAACTTGCACTCCTCGCCGTACGTCGTGTAGTCCATTTCGACCCTGACCCAGAGATTCGTGTTGCTCAGCCGCACGCGGTCGCCCGTGGTCGGGCCAAACATGACGGTGTACGCCGCACGATCCATCTTGTACGGGCGGGGCACGCGGGGCTGGGCGCGGCGCCGGCCACCACCAGCAGCGGCGCCGCCCTCCGGTTCCGGGGCGTGCGCGTAGCCCGCCTCCATCAGCTTCTCCACAATGGCGTCGACGCGCCAGCGCTCGACGCCGCCGGTGCCGAGGCCGTTGCCGCCGCGGATGACCTGGTGGCCGGCAATCTCGACGAGCGTGACCGTCTTGGCGTCGCCGGGCTCGAAGCGGTACGAGGTGCCGGCGGGAATGTCGAGGCGGTAGCCGTAGGCGCGCGCGCGGTCAAACACGAGCTGCGGGTTCGTCTCGATGAAGTGGTAGTGCGAGCCGACCTGGATCGGGCGGTCGCCCGTGCTGACGACGCGCAGCGCGATGCGGTGCCGGCCGGCGTTGAGCGTGATGCGGTCGCCCTTGCGGGCCACGACGACGGCGCCGGGCTGTCGCGCCGGCGCAAACTCGGTCGGGTCCAGCGTCGCGGGGAAGAGCCGGTCGGCGTCGCGGGGCACGGGGATGAAGCTGCCGTACAGCGCTCGCGCCAGGTCCCCGTCGTCGGTGCTGATGGGGTTGTGTACCGTCACCAGGTACGTGCCGGTCGGAAAGGTGCCCTCGACCTGAATCTCCCGCAGGGTGTGGCACACGCAGGGCAAAACGTGCCGCCGTCCGAGCATGGTTGCCCCGAGCGCCATGAGGTCGGCGACGGTGTGGTTGCCATCGCGGATGAGCTCGTGAATGTTGTTGGCAATCAGCGCCTACATCGCTCCATGATAAGCGGTCACAAGTCAGTCGGTTTATTTTTTTGTTTTTTGGTGTAATCTGTTGTTTGTTACGCAAAATGTGGATATTGATAGGGGTCGTTGGTGTAAGTCGCTGCCCGCCGCCGTCTTGCGGCCCCCGACATTCGGAGAGCGCCAAGAGGGTTTGGTGGGGTGGATGCCAAAAGATAAGAAAAAGACGGCCGCAAAACGTACCGTGGCCTCGGCATGATTGAGCTTGACTCCCCGCGCCAACCGCCGCTGCGCGAGCAGACCAAGCTGTGAAATGACGAGTTTGTCGAGCTGTTGATGACAACCAACTTGTCAGCCGTCTCAGACACCAATTGGCAAGAGCAAGAACAAGGCAAAAGGCTTTGGATGAATACATACCTCCTTGGGTACAAGGTGCATCGTGTTAGTGGGCTTTGATCGGCAGCCGTTTTGGTGTCAGTTGTTCCGAATTAGGAAGACGTCGGCCAGGGGTTGCATGCTCTTCCAAATCGGTGACCCAAGCGATCGGGATAAGTGTGAAGATGATGAAAAAGTCTGGGGAAGAGAGATTACGGACAGAAAAGACTTGAAAAAAAGAAGAAACAAGAGACGAAGAAGGGCAAGTCTTTTTCAAGATAACAGAAAGAGAGACAAGACCCAATGGCAAGGCCGGCACGAGACAGCCACATGGAGAGCCGTAGTGCCCGTCCTTGTAGATAACAACTCGAGGCCGTAATCTAGAACCCCCAAGCCGAGCAGCCGTTCCTGCGGAACCACCCCCCAAAAATGATAAAAAAAAAAGGTTACCCAGAGTCTCAGAGATAAGAGACATGAACCCTCGTCCCCGCGCGCCCCAGACCAGGTAAGCTTTTGAGCTAGACCGAAGACGCTAATGCTGAGCTTCGCTGGCCTGCGAGCGGCCGCGCCGTCCATCATTTCCCCATTCTTCTTCTTTAATCGACCTACCACTGAGAGAGCGAGGGAAGGCCGGGAGTGGCGGACGGAGAGAGAGCGCGAGACAGAAAGCGTTGTGTGGTTGCGTAGATGATTGATACGAGAAAGAGATTAGGCTGGGGCTTGACGCACTAGCAAACGACCTTTGCAGGACAGCACGACGATGACAAAACTCGTGCCATGTGGTCAAGGGAAAAAATTCCCGCGGCGCCGAGATTGCGAGTCGTCCTCTCTCGTGCCAGTACCTCTTCCCCGCAGATGTGCCTTTTCGGGGACGCCCCGGCGCAATATACTCGGAGCTTTATCGCTGGCGACCTGGGGAGGGGAGGAGGGCGATAAGGCGGCCGTTCTCCAGAAAATAGTGTTGATCAAAGTCGTTGGTGCCGCCGCCTCTTCCGTAGTTCGGCTCAAGGCGGACAGGTATCGCGTACCTTTGCTGAGTCTAAGCAAAGAAAAAAAAAAAACACACACCGTTTCAATATGCATCAGGTGCCCATCTGTTTTCAGTTTGTTCTTGCCGACAGATGACTTGTCTTGCTGGGTGAGACGTTGGCTTTTGTCTAGACCCTTCGTCGTGGGCTGTGAGCCGTTGCCCATCCCCAACAGCCTCAACTACGTAACCGCTCACACACACATACACGCACGCACGCACGCACAAACATATACACACTATTGCATGGCGTTTGGGGGGGGGGGGGGGGGG
>JAPFSE010000006.1:0-25261 GCA_030777785.1 Beauveria caledonica | reverse complement strand
GCCGCACGTGGTGCGCTTCCGCGGCGGCGCGGCGTGCGGCCGGCCCAAGCTGCGCGACGCCATCTACGGCCATTTCCAGAAAAGCGAGGACGAGGACGATTTCATCCTGCTAAAGTCGGATGGGTTCCCGACCTATCATTTCGCGTGCGTGGTCGACGACCACCTCATGAAGATAACCCACGTCATCCGCGGCGAGGTATGGTGACATGACTGCATCTGCATCCTCTCAATCTCTGCTCTTCCATCTTGTACCCAGAATCACGCGCTAAAATCTCGTGGCACATTAGGAATGGCTCATCTCCGCGCCCAAGCACGTCGCCCTCTACCAGGCCTTTGGCTGGCAGCCTCCCATCTTTGCGCACCTCGGCCTGCTCGTCAACCCAGACGGCACCAAGCTCAGCAAGCGCAACGCCGACGTCAACCTGTCCACGTACCAGACGGGCCACGTCTTTCCCGCCGCGCTTCTCTCCTGGCTCGCCAACCTCGGGTCGTCATTCAAGCCCAACGTCCAGCCGCCCCGCGGCGTCGACGACATTGCCCAAGCTGTAACGTCTCTCCTCCCCCCAAACTGTGCGTGAAAAACAAAAGGCACCTCCGCTTATGCATAACGAATTACAGTTGACGTTTAAATTTACCCGTGGTGGTATCAAGCTCAACGTGGAAAAGCTGCACCACTTCAACGCAAAGTACCGGGACCTGCTCCTCCGCCAGCCTCTCGGCTCGCTGCCACACCATGAGGCCGCTCTCCTACGCACCCACCTCCTCACGCCTACCCTCGCCGCGGTGCGCGCCGCCACCGGTCGCGGCGTATCCGCCTGGCCTGCCGCGTCCCTGCCGCTTGACCCCGTGCCACAACTCGCCGCCAGCACTAACGACGACGACACTCGCGTGGCGTACATCCACGCCGTGCTAGCCAGTCGCGACGGAGGCTTCCACGACGTCAGTGACGTGGTCGAGCAGCACCCGTACCTCTTTTGGCGGCCGCCGCAGGCTGTATACCGAGTATCCGCGGCCGCCACGCCGCCGGAAGCGCGCGTCCTGGCCGCACTGGAACGGGTGCTCGCGCAGGAGGATGTCTGGAGGGGCGACGACGGTCAGCGCGTGGTGGAGGCACTGCGCAGGATCCTGGATCCGCAGGGCGTAGAGGCGCTGACGATGCACAATGTGCTGCGTCTGGTGGGCGCGGGCGGTCAGGACGTCGTGTCGCAGAGCAGCGGACGCATGTTTGCCACGCTGGGCCGTGACGAGTGGCAGCACCGACTGCAATGTGTGTTGGAGCTCACGTAACACGTTTTCCTGGTGAACCTGTACCAGTATTGTATCACTAGCACATATACCCAAAACTTTACGATTGGAAGCAGCACGTGGGAAGAGTATATACATCCAAGCAATTGATGCGTAATTCTTTATAATTATGCGTGGATAAGTAACTGGCCAACTCAAGAGTCCAGAGTAGGTGGGGAAAGCTATCCAACCAAGCCTACATATATGCCCAAGTAGATGCGAAACCATTAAGTCGTTAGTTGCAAAAGATGCTGCGTGCCTCGTAGACGGCGGGGTAATTCCTATTTGATACAAGGTGGGATAGAAACGGTTACCGACAGAGAACAGATGTCTCATGTCCGTAAATGAAGAGTAAGAGAAGAAGAAACATTCTTAACAAAAATCAACGAAAAGCGGTTGGAACCAGTACGGCAAGTCGTTGCGTTGCGCGTGGGTATACGACCGGTCCAAAATCTAAACTTCGAAAATCCAAACCTAAACCAGTGGTTAGCATACTGCTGCCTCAGTCGATAGCCGCCAGACGCAACGTTGGGATCGGCAGATGATGACCTATAAAGGAGATGGGTTCCGCTCATGGGAGAAAGCTCACTTCTATCTTTCCAATTTCCTGTCTTTGCCTCTTTGCGGCCTCCTTGGCACTCAACATGGCCATATCTAAGTCGTCTTGGTCGCCCATGGTAATCATGTCGCCGTCAGGCATGTCCTCATCTTTAAATTTGATCTTGAAGCGGCGGCGCATCCCAAACTTGTCTCGGATGCGGTCGACAAAGTCGGGAAACTCGACGGCCCCACCAATCATGATGTATCGGACATCTTCGGCGTGGACCTTGACTCGGAACTTCCGAACATCGGGTCGTCTTGATGTGTTGCGTGAGGCGTTGGACACGGAGCCCGGCGCGCGTCGGTTGTTAGAAACCATTTCGAATTCAGCTCCGTTCAAAGAGCCATCGTCATAGTCTGATGGTATGTCGTCGTCGTCGTCATATCGCGATGGCCTTCGGCGGGCTTCTTGTCTGCTACCGCCTCTCGAACCTCTCGATTCTCTCTCTTTGCGTCCGGCATACATGTCGTACACATCACTGTTGGTGTAGGTATCTTCTTCAATTGTCTTTGTGGGTCGGCGCTGTAGCGGCGGTGGCTCTCTTTGGGAGAATCCCCGGGAAGGCAGAGCACTTGACGCCGACCGCGTGGCATTCGATCGACCGTCGTCTGGAGGCGAAGCCTTTTCGTACTTGCGATTAGACTCTTGTGGTTGGATGTTTAATCTAGCGAGCGTGGGCCTGCCCCCATTACGAACAGAAGTGCCGCGGGACGGGCCACGATCGTTCTCTGGTGGGGGAGTGGGAGGGAATGCATTGCGGCTGCTAGTCGGTGGTTCTGATTGTTGTCTTCGAGATTGGATACCGGGCTTGACCAAGTTGGTGGCAGCAAACGAAATGTTGTCAGCGGGGCGGTCATCTTTAACCTCGGTCTTTGCAGCCTGAAGAAGACGTTAGTTGGGATTTAGCAGGTGTCGTCTGGCAGAACTTGCGATTTTCATCTCAGATCCAGCGAAGCCGGTAAAGGCATTGGACCGGTCCGAAGCAGCGACTAGCCTTGCTTTGCCAAGATAGTCTTTGGTCTTGAGATTTCGAACCTTGGCCTCGTTCGGTCGATATACGACGCCAACTGGGATCGAGAAAACAGTGTAACCCTGGCGAGAAGTTAGCACGAGGCTCTCTTTTCGAAGGATATGCAAAAGACTTACATCGGCCTCCTCACGAATTGCATCGTCGATTACATCATGGTCTTCGACAACCTTTTCCTTGACGGCAAAGGTCAAATCTTGCATACCCGCATCCTTTTGCTGAAGATATATATAGCATAGACCACGGTTAAAAAGCACTTCACACGAGTATAGTTTGAAGAGCAGACCAAGCTGCGCATAATCAATCATGGTATTGCCTCGGAGGTAGAGAAGTGTATCGTTGAAGTTGGCGAGGGCCTCCTCAAAGTCGCCGAGGAGAAAGTTGGAAACGCCTTGTTGGAAGTAAGCGACGGCGAGATATTGATCGAGACGAATTGCGCGCTGGTAGCACTCAACCTATGTAAATGGCCCAAGATTAGCATTGTGAAAGTAGCAACAGCCACCAAGGTCCCAGACTTACAGCTTTTTCGTGCTCGCCGAGGGTGGCATGGATGACGCCCATATTGAAGAGAATCTTGCTGGTATCGCATATCTTTTCAAAATCGCCGAGAGCGTCGTCGAATTCATTGTTGTCGTATCTTGCGAGGGCCGAAACCCATGTCTCGATTTCCTGGGATTGCGGTCAATGCGAGGGCCTAGTGCGGGAGGGGCGGTGATGGAGGGAACGACTTACCAGCTTCAGAGACATGATGATGGCCGAACGCAGTATGTGCTGCGCAAGTTGGCAGTCAAATTGAGACTTGCGATGAAGAGCAGTATCGGACGAGCAAGTAGGGCAGGAGAAAAAAAAAAGAAAAAAAGAGAATGAGTAGAGGGGGAAGAGAAACCGGTAATACTGCAGGACAATGCAGCAGTGCGGCTGGGGTAGCAGCAAGTCGGGCGCTTATTAGTTGTAAAGAAGCACCAGAAATAGCGATGCGGTGCAGCCAATACTTGAGAGCTTGGCAGAGAGGGGAGAAGTGAGAGGGGGCGGGCCGTGTGGCTCGGCAGGTGGTCAAGGTTGGCGGTAGGTACCTTGCTATTAGTAGAAAAGAGGACGCTAGCAGGCTGACACCCAGTTTGCAGCGGTCCAGTGGTAGCCGGAACTAATAGGGACCTTGACGTACGGATAGGTAGGTAGGTAGGTAGTGGATCAAGGATGCACAGCGGGCCAGCGGCCGTGGCGGACAGGCTTGTGGACAGGAGGGTGGTATTGCAGCGGGACAAGTGGTGGATGCCGGCAGTCGTACAGTACCTGATTAGGGGTCGACCCAGTCTGCCAGTATTGCCAGTACGAGCCGAGACCCAGCGAGTGCAATGTAACAAGGAAATGCCCAAGAATTGAGATGTCCTCGGTCAGCTCGCTCGCTGAGTTGCTGGCTAGTGCACAATACACCGCAGAGGTGCGTGTGGCTCACTCAATATGGCGTCTTCCCCCACTTCGTGCCTGAGCAGTCGGAGCGGTTGATTCGCTTTCACCGCCAGTGGCCGCGACGACAATGTCCGAGAGCTGAGTCGTAGATTCGTAGGTAGTTGTCTCTGCAGACGAGCGTAGCCGGCTGTGGAAAATAGTGGTCAATGGCCGCCCGCGTCAGAGATTGGTTGGTATATTCGCTCAAGCCGTGTGATTTGGACAGAGAAGTTGGACAGAGACCAATCAGGGAAGTCGGACAGAGTATTACTATCGGCTCTGTTCCCACCTCAAGTCATTGACAATGCGGAGACGGAATGTCCGACAGTAGAAAAGAATGCTCAGAAAAGAATGCAAGGGCTGCCAGAGCCAAGGTCGGGAATTAAAGAGTAGATATCGTGATCAACGTGCTTGGTGTGTGGCTCGGAAACGACGGGACCGACCGCTTAGCCAGCTCGAGCGGGGAATTCAAGGACCTTGAAATTAACGGACGCCACGCAGGGCAAACTATCAATAAAGCCAAGACGTTGGCAAGTAAGTGTGTACTTTGTTTGCGCGTCGTGTCTTCTGGACCGGCCGTAGACAGCGATGCGTTTGCTCAAAGGATGCAATGTAACGAATGCCACGGTAGCCAGCCGAGAAAATTAATTGAGCAAGAGGCGGGGCGGGGTGGCTTGCAGGAAGAGAGAAGCCCCGAAAGCTGCAAAGAGAAGAAAAGAAAAGAAAAGAGCCCGAAGAGAATCGAAATGGGAAAAGAAAGCATGTGTTGTAGATGAAATCAGTCTTGGGTCTGCATGGGGGGCAAAGGGGGGATGCATGAGATGGCTGGCGTGCATTAACACACGGCATAACAAAGCCTACGCTACCTACTACTTAAGTAATTCATGTATCAGCAATAGTTTAATGAATGCATATACACCTCTATACCTGCAATAGTACCGCCCAACTATTTAGAGATACTCTGCTGCGGGTTATATGCGTACAGAACCTATTTTTCGCTTTCTTTAGCCGTTCATACGAGCCGCTCGCTACTTTCAAACTATGTGCGACAATGCGTGTCAGACTATGTACCATTGTGGAGGGGACAAGCAAAATCCGACACCCAATCGGGGCAACCCAATCATGCCCAACTGCAAGAAAAAAAGAGTTGGTATTAACTGTCAATGACCACCACTACCACCACCCATCACGCTCTGCTCTCTACTACCGTCAGCCTCCGTCTCATTCTCTCTTCCTACATACGTCCATCGCCAACTAGTTAGTTAGTCGACTAGCCTCATGCATTAGCCTCAACCCACCCAGGGGAAGCTACCCCATTGTGCTACTGACACAACCACGCGAACCACCACCGCGCCAAAGGCACGCAGGGGTTGGTATTCTGCTTAACTCGGCTCCACGGCCCTGACATGCACCACACGGCTTCGCAGACGTTGGACGTGTTGAATGAGGGCTTCGGAAACATATGTCACAGCCTGCTAATGACAGAACGGCGATGTGGCTGGCCCTTGGCCGCTTCTCTGTTGTCTACCTAGTACCTTTCCCATCGGAATACTTCCCTCTTAGCCAGCGCCCGCCATCATTCATGTGGGATTGCTTTGGTTGTAGACAAACGTCTGCTCCGTCGCTTTCACCAGAATGTCCAGACGTTTCGCCAAGCCGTCGGCGCATGCTGCAAGGTGATGAACCTCAGCTCACTAATTAGAACAATCATGAGACCATTTCTGCAGGCCTGCAAAGCCCGATCTGCTGAGTGGTCCGATTGCGCGCTGAAAATGACTGACCGACGAGAATCGCAAGAGTCGAACATGGCTGGGCATTGAGCCCGATCCACAGACCAGCCTGGGCGAACAGACATGCCATGTCTGTTCTCGTCTGTTCTCGAATCCCAGCTGCTTCTATCCCCGCTCCTGATAGATGGTCATCCCTGCTTGTCCATATTTTGCAGTGTCCGGCTATACCGCGTGGCGCCAGTTTGAGCTAGATGGGCATTACTGATAAATAGTTAAACCCATGCGGCAATGAGCGCCGCCTTCATTTCGAGTCATGTTCGCTGGATGGCCTTGGGTTCCAAAGACTCTGTGGCCTGTACGGAGTATTCTCCAGGCTTCATCTCCAACAGGCACCGATGGCACCCGTGTAACTCAAGGTCAGAACCGACGGCTGCTTGGCCAAAGACGATTGTCAAAAGCCACAGCAGCCGGGGCATGCACGCTGCCACGTTGTAGCATTCAATAGGTACCGCTAGCGTGTTGCTATCTTGGGACGCATAAGGTTACAGGAACATGCACCTCTGCCACCTCATTGGTCGCAGCGCAAGCGCCGGACTTTTACCTTGTGACATCTCGACGAACGCTAGGTTAGCTCGGACTTCCACACCCTTTCCCAGCTAGCTGCCATCTCTTATTATCGAAGCTAGCATTCTGAATGCAGGCTGTCTGCTTCTTTGCATACGGAAGGGGGAATTTCGTCCCTGTTTGCAGGGTTGCAAACAATTTCCCGACCGGCAATGCTACTCATAGACTGAGTATTACCAGGCATATACCCTGAAGGGTTATAACAGCACACAGACATGCACGATTACATCAGGGGTCGATCAGAACCGTGCAGCTGCATCGCAGGGCAACATTTCGCCGTTCGGCAATCCTTCAACTTACGCCCCAACAATAACTACTGCAGCCGGCACTCTAGCTTCACAACAACTGCTATAAATACCACCGGCCGAACAGAAGGATTTTTTTTTTCTTTTTCAGCTGGTAAAAGCATGTGCAGGCAAAAGCTTCTATGTTTAGATGGAGGACCGGCCCTTTCCCCAACCGCCGCCAGTGGTGGCTTCTTCATACAGCATCGGGCCCTCTGACCGAGTACAAAACTGGAGCGTATCGTTCCGTCACACCGCATTGTTCCTTTGCCAAAAATATCTTTCAAAGAGGGGGCGTTCCCAACGGGCCGTTCTTGTCCTTGTGGTATCCAGTAAACGCTGGTATTTACGCGCCGAGCCAAGGCGGTGACATGGCACCGTCCTTGGGGCGTTTGGCTGTTCAGCCAAGCCTCGGCCCTGAAATGCGTACTTTGAGTGGAACAGAAGGGCCAAGCAAAGAGGAAAAGAAACTATTGCTTACTTGCAATGATTTCCGTGTCAGTAGACGCTCTTGTGGCACGTCGTACGAATGACAACCAGAAGCCGCAGAAGCCGCCTAGTGTCCGAGAGATGCCGTGATGCTGTAACACGGCGCTCTTTCACGATTCAATGGCTCGCGTATGTGATTTAGAAGTGTGCACGCAGCGCCAGGCTGCGCTCGCCCCGGAATTTGGTGTTCTTCCTTTGACTTGAATCGCGCCGTCGAAACCGCCAAGAGTGTCACGTCGAATACCCTTGTGCACTTTGCAGTGTAGCTTTCAACAGTCACCTGTCCATGATGAGATCAAAGAAATTCTATGAGTCGGAGATTCTCTTGCTCTAGAATGATACTTGAATTATTTGCTATTGCCCTGCCGATCAGGTCTAGATGAACGGGGCCGCCGGCGCCGCCAGCAGCATGGAACGTGATACTACAACCTCCCTCATCATTATCATTTCTGCCATGCTCTTTTAGAATGACTCACGAATCAATTTCTTTAAGAGTGGCAGTCGCAGCATCGACGGGCAACGTACAAATCCTGGTCGTCTGAGGAAGGATTTCCTCTGTCGTACACTGACGGAATTCGGCACAGCCAAGCCGGACTCTTAGTCAAGCAGGCATTGGCTACAGGACGAACGTCTTGGGCGTTATGCGAGATGACGCCGCTCCAATTGTTTCCGACTTGGTAAGCACGCACTGTTACAGCGCGAGCCCTGCCACAGAGAGGGCGCCGAAGGACTCCGCAAGGCCGACAGACGGCGGGCAAGGCAATCCCAATGTCTGGCGCGGCCAACCTGTTCTTCATGCTCATCCATGCCGTAGGATGGTTAAATACTAGCGTGGTTATGCCGGACGATATGGTGTGGCGATGGACGTGGCGGAGATTGAAGCCGGCAATGCGCCGGACGCTTCGCGGCTGGCGGATGTTACTGATTGCATCGGATCAGTTACGCGAAAGCCTGTATAAATCTAGTTTAATACGCGAGGATTCGTTGATGTTGGATGTAGCGGTCCTGGGACAATGTGAAACAGATGTTGAAACTTGCTTCGCGTAAATGTTCCTACCTGTCACGGAGATGGTGCGGGCAAAGGTCAGACGAATGGCTTCAATCTATACTTCAATCTATGATCCATGTCAACCAAGTTCTTGTCGTCCGTCAGATTGGAATGGGTCCCGCCATCATCACCCAGATCATCTGAACATGTTTCATCACGTCGCTTCAATCTCATTCAACGCCGCTCAGTATTCAACTCACCCCCCAACGCCCTGCTATGCAGCCTACTGTACAACTGTACCACCGAGCCACGCGATATTCTACAGCATGCCTTTGGCCACTTCGTCTTTGCGCTCCTCCCACAGCGTCTTTCCCGTGCACGAGCACACCGTCTTGTCGTTGTCCCACATGCCCGAACTCCTCGCAATAACACCCACCACGGTATCCGCGTCATTCTTGAGCGGCTGCCCTCCGTCGCCTTCCTCCTGCTTCGTGAGCACCATGGCGTGGCCAATGACCTCCCAAATGTAAAACGCGCGGTCCGCAAAGACGGAGCCGCGGCCGTCCTTGCCTACCTCGACGATGCCGATAAAGCCTTTCGGCTGGCTCTCGTCTTGCGGCTGCGTCCAGACGGGGCCGGTCGATTCGGCGCCGTGTTGGAGATTGCCGTACTGGCGGATCGTGGCGCGGTATGTGCCCGGGGAGACGCCGCGAACGGTCAGGTCGACTAGGGTTCTGCCCGAGCCGACCTCGACCATGCGCGCGAGGCCGCGAACCTCGCGGCTGGGGTCGTCGTCATGCTGCTGCTGCTGGGCCGACTCGGCAAAGCTCTCAAGGATGCTCACGGCAGCACCTGCACGCAGTTCCATGTTAGCAAATCGGCAATCTTGCTTCAGCTGCCATGTCTGTTTCCACACAATCTTGCTACGGATGCGAACGCGAGACGGCTGATGACGAAAGGGGTGGAGCAATACTACGGCGTACTGTTTGAGGATCCTGAGCCTCGCAGGATGGCATCTCTTCCGGTCTCTTGAATCGCCTCGACAATCTTGGACGGGGCCGCTGTGGGAGCGAGAAGCGTCAGCTATTGCAACACGGGTATGCGCACATGTGCGTGCGCTCGGATGTCGGCGCGGCGGCGCGATGGTGAAGCGTACCGGAACCCTCAACCGCGATCAATTGATCCTTGAGATTGCCCTCGACCTTTGTGATGCCTCCCAAGCTGTAGAGCGCGTCCGAAACCGATTTGACACAGCCGTCGCAGGACAACGGCACGGCAAACAGGGTCTGCGAAGTGAGAGGGGGTGAGCAGGTGTTTCATCAGCCAAAAGTTGTAACCGAGGCGGTGCAATGAGAAACAGACGATGAAGGTCGATTTGGTTTGAGAGGAGATAAAAGGGATGAAGGGGATGACGAGGGGAAATAAAAATGAGATTGGCAAATTATGTGAATGCTTACCTGAAAAGTATGGTTGACAGTCATTTTGCTGGGAAATTCTGTACATTGCCGTCAGTTCCGCATCGGGCCAGTGTGTGCGTGAGACGAGGTGCGTACTCGCAGCAGTCTCATTAGCAAATGAGTTTTTTCGATGGCGGTAGATGGAATATCCAGTGACGAGACAAATAGTTGAAGCTGCCAATGTCCTGGAGGTCGCAGATGTGAGCATGGCAGAATAATATCTACGCGTGCGTGTGAGCTATGTAGGGTGGCGGGACCTTTGCTTTGAAATCCACGGCTTGACGCTGCCACCATATCTATCTACCCTAGGTACCCAACTACCGACTGCCTACCTAGGTACAAGTTGCACTTGGTTTGTCAATGGTGAACCTGCTAAAAGCTGGTCTCAGCCCGCTAAAGGTCCCTGAAGCTGGGTCTTTTCTTCCAATACATCAGGTGACTGACTGCATGGGAGAGTTAGTCAGCCATAATTTTAGCAGAGATGCCGGGGGCTACGCGCTAAACTTTTGAAGCTCGAGAGCATTGGCGATAATTCAACGACCAAGCGATTGGGAGGTACCACAACGGAGGCCAGGCTCCGTAATCTGTCTTGCTATTGATAATAAAGCTGCTCATATCTTGGAGGTAACAGATGCGAGTATGGCAGTTGATGTCTACGAGTCTGCGTATTAATGATCCTGTAGCCATATCATTAGTTATATAAGACGCTTCGACGTAACAGGATAAATAAGTACTAAAAGACATGAGAAAGGCCGAAACAACTAAGCTAAGCAAGTTCAGTTATGATTATATACAATAATAAGCGATAAATAATCATATTTTTAATTAGTATAATTTTAATTTTGATACATCTATTTGATAGAAACTAAATGCCACGCTCTACCGTCTCGTGGCAAGTGGCGGCTGGTTTTGGCATGATCGTAACATACTGCTTCACGACGGTCTGCGACAGTTCCGCCAGCCTCGTCCGGATAAAAATCAGCACCTTCCGCTCGAGCTCGATTAACTTCGCCTCTGGATCCGCGGCGAACCGCTCCAGCGCCGGCGGGAAGTCCTCTCACAGCAGTGGCTTGTTCTTCCTCCGGCCGTTGTAGAGAGCTTTTGGCGCACGCTCATGGTAATGGTGAGACTGTGAAGAAGCTAGCTACCAATTTGCCATCGTACAGAATGAAACTATCCGTTTCTGGCTGCATCGCTTTGTTGAGTAATAACTGTCGTCCAAACGATGCGGAGCATTATTTTGATGAGTTCGTCTTTTGCTGATTCTCTCAAGCAAGGTCGGATAAAGAAATGGACGTGGATATCCTGGTCGCTTTATATCTGAGGTTCAATACATAATAATGACTGCTGGATAGCAATATCTGACCTCTGGAAAGAGACGTTCCATTCTGAAAGGGTCAGATGATGTTTAGTGCCAAAGCAGAACGACAGGTTGCCCTGCTGGCGTGCTAATCTTTGAGGAGGTGGACAACCGGGCGTCTTCCAGGGGCTTCCCTATGCCTTCTGACTATCTAATACAGGCTTTTTTTTTGGTTGGCGACTGACACATTTGACGGAACCATAGATAAAAGCCCATTGAAACTACCTCGGAGTCAAGTTGAGACGATTGGCTATGTTCCATCTTCAGAGGCATGTACACCTAAATAAGTATGTAGTGAGTAAATTTCATTCAAATGTCATTGGATGTGGATACAGCTGGATATGTTACATGGAGATCTCATGATCCCCGGCGCCTTTTGGCAACGCCCCTGCACCTTTTGACAACGCCCCGTCGACGAGGCGGGCGACGAGAAGCGCGGACACCTCTTCGAGCCGTCCTCCGGTGTTGCACCATTTGGCCAATCTCCTCGGGCTCCATGCCGTCCGCGGTTGGACTCGGCATCGCATTCGCTTGCGCGTCCTCAATGGTTCGGCCGAATATGGCGGTCTCCGGAGGCTCCAGTTCCAAGCCGTCCGCCGTTGGATTCGGCATCGCATTCGCTTGCGCGTCCTCAATGGTTCGATCGAATAGGCCGGTCTCCCGAGGCTCATTGATACGGCCGAATAAGCCAGTCTCCTGATGCTCAATGATCCAGACGAACATGTCGGTCCGTGGAGTATGGAGCTCTGAGCCGTCCGCGGTTGGACTCGGCATCGCATCCGTTTGCGCGTCCCCAATGATCCGGCCCCACATGTCGATCCTCGGACCCTGGTTTTGCCTCAACCCTCCGCGAAACAAATCCGCCCAGCAGCACACGTCCAACGAATCTAGCTTTTCGCGGGCAGGTACTGGAAGCGAGGCGTACAGCAACTTCAGGTCCCGACAAAACCTGACGCCGGGCTGGTCCACCCCACTACAACGAAAGCCAGCCCTCCTCCAGCGCTCACACACGTTGTGTAACGCCGTGCGAACAAGGTGATCGAAGTCCCATTGAAGCGGCACACGGCAGGTCGGGTGCTGGTGTTCGCTGCCGGAGAGATGTGGAATGCGCGTTGGCCTTTGAGTTTCGACGAGGTGTTCTATTTCCCACTCGAGTTCCAGAGAGAGCAGGGAAGTGGGCACGCCCTCCGAGTCACGGCATGGCCATTTGTCATTGTGACTTGGGCCAGTGCCACGCCACGAAGCGGCCCAGATGCCATGTATCTTCCAGCAGTGGATAACCCAGTCACGGGCGACCTCGACTTGCGAGTCCAACTGTCCGTAGAGCTCGGGTGATATACCTCGCATTTTCCATTCATCTACTTGTTGCCACCCTCGTTACTTGACGTAGTAGTCGAATCGATTTCGGGGCGTGTCGTCTTGTTCTGTGGGAGACGCATCGTCTGGCTCGAATGGAGGGGCGTCGCCTCGTTCGGTTGGAGGTGCTTCTTGTCCGTCTTGTATATTGAGAGGATCGACTGTCTGGTACTCAGGCGGAGGGTCAGAGTTTCGGTCGCTGAAAACACCCCAAAAACTTCGAAGCATGGCGATTGTTGAACAAGGGCGTTGACGAGGACGCAGCACTGTAGCTAATATCTTTAGGCGCCGGCTTCTGGTCCCCGCACAGCACACTCATGCCGCACCAGCCCGTTGGCGCACTGTGCATGGTTGCTTGCTGAATGTTGAACAACCAACTGCTCTCGGCTGCTAACGAGACATACGCGTAGTACCAAGGGGCTGGTCTGAAAATCGGCCAGGCAAGCCTCTCTGGCCACTGGCGGCACCGTATCCAATCAACACCGGACCGCCTGGCGCAGCGGCCTAGGCTAATAATAAGTGCTGTGGCAGGGTTCCCTAGACATTGCCATGTTCAACAGGGAGTAGGCCGCCGCGGCTCATGCAGCTGACTGGCTCATCTGTTCATATCAGAAATGCTGATCAAGGTTTTCAAGGGCAACGGGTTGACAACACAGCGCATAAACGTCCCAAAGTTGCCGCCGGCCGCCCCCCCTTAACATGGAGGAGATTATTTTTGGCACATATGCGGTGCAAGAACGTGGGCTGCGTGACCCTTCCCGTGTAGACGCTGAGCCAAGAACTCTTGCAAGACCCGTACCAAGGCCAACTGCTTTCCGCGGAGATGCTGTACCAGACACAGTGCAAAACAAATCAATACCCCAACTCGAACCCTGGAGGCCGAGGCGGCAAGAACAAGGTGGTTCAAAAGAGGTAATTATTGTCGAGTCGTCTACTCGGAGACAGGGTGCAGGTGAGACTGCAGCCACGAAGCAACCCGCAGTGCCAGCACTCAGCGTTGCCGGCCATCGCCTTCGGGCCCAAGCTGGCGTGCAGAAGCGCAAGAAAATGGTGTCGCTCAAATGAAGTCTGCTCGCGGTCTTAGAGAATGACACCTTGCTGAGGAAGTTTTCAAAAATGAGTGCTTACCAGAGCCGTCTTCGTCGTATCTCGGTGGCTATTGACTCGGGTATTCATTCCTGTTTCTGTATACAGACTTCGACCTATCTTTATAGTCTAAGTATACCTCTTCGCGGCTTGTCTCGTCACCCTTGCATTCAGGCAGCTCCAGAAAAACAGAAAGCGTGTACCATCAACGTTGCGTTTGAGAGCTCACGGCACTGCCAGATCGAGGCAATTCTCAGAGAAGCCCTGCCTAGAGTCAGATTAGCCAATCAAGCACCGCGTTTAGTTTTAGTTATATGTTCATACAAGAAGTGCGTGTAAAGCCCCTTGATTCGGAAGCCGAGCAAAACTTTTGTTGCTTTCCAGCGGTCTTGGGCTTGCTGTTTAGCGGGCTTAACTAGAGCCTGCTACAAAGAGCTGACGGCGACCCGCTACCTAAAGGTTCCCCGAAGCTGGGGCCAATACATCAGGTGACTCTCATGGTGTAAATGGTTAGTCAGCCATCTTTTGGCAGAGACGGGGGATTGTGCGAAGCTCATAGGCATTGGCGACATTGCAACGACCAAGTGAGCGATTCGGAGACATAACGACGGCCAGGCTCCTTAATCTACCTTGCAGCTGGTTTTTATACGCGCAGAAAAATTGTCCTCGTGTCGAGGCCCAATCCCGCACCATGTCACAAACAATTGGCATGGTAAGTCGCCTCGTGCCTAACAACCTCAATCGACGTATCCAATGCGAAAAAAGATGGCGCCAGCTAATCTGATATTTCCATAGACACGACTAGCCTACTCGCGAGTATGGCACCAGATATCAGCCAAAGCCCCCCACGCCGGTCTGACGACAAAAAAGACCGCCGTCGCCGCCGCCGCCGCCGCAGCGACCACCGGCACCACGCCCACCACACCGCTGACCACGTCCGCCAAGGCCAGCTCGCCCGCGGGCGCGACCGCCCCCTCTGCCGACGATGTGACGCCGCCGTCGCTCGGCCGTCTGGCGTCGCGCATCGCCGTGCTGCTGATGGGCAAGCACAAGCCGACGTTTGACCCGTCGACCGACTGCGGCGACTACGTCGTGGCGACCAACTGCGCGGCGCTGTACACGACCGGCCACAAGAAGTGGCGCAAGACGTACTACCGCCACAATACCCGACCGGGAAGCCTGCGCGCCGTGACCATGGACGTGCTCATGGAGAAGCACGGCGGCGCAGAGGTGCTCCGCAAGGCCGTCAGCGGCATGCTCCCCAAGAACAGGCTCCGCGACAAGCGTCTCGCGCGCCTCAAGGCGTTTGAGGGCGACGCGCACCCGTACAAGGACAATCTTGTGCGGTTTGGCGGCGTGCCTGTGGGTAAGCAGGGCTGGGAGACCGCTGTCGAGAGCATACGCGCGTCGGACGCGAAGAGGTTATGAGGGGGGCGTCGCCAAGGTTATCTCGCGAATTGGTGACGGTGTCATGCGGATGCGGAAATCCCGATGTATCATGTAACATCTGTATAATATATAGAGAAGCGTTGCTTGCTCCAAATACTGCCCCTGGCATAGTTTTACGCTGCAGTGTGCTTGCTTCATCAGTATAACTTCGAAACTGTCACTTTTTATGAAGATACGGTCAAACCGAGGGTCAATCTGAGATTACAGCTCCGCCAAAAGCATCAATTCCTTGCACATTTCTCACGCAGCAAGCAGACAGGGCTGCTGTCTATTCTCCAATTTACATATAATACGCGGTATTGAATTTCTGATAATGATGAAAAATCCCATAGCTACCTGCAATGAAATAAAATAAAGGGATCGGAATCAAATCATGTGGCGCTTCTACTTTACAGCTTGGAAGAAGGGCCATCGCGAGAAACCTCGACTTTGATGAGGCCGTTGGGGTTACTCTGAGGAACATACACCTCGGCATCCTTGCCCGTGTTCTTGATGCCCTTGTGCCAGCTCAAGTCTGATTGCCATGTTAGTCTCGTAACATCTCATGTACGTGCCGAAGTAGCTCCAAACTTACCGAGCTCAAAGTAGTGCTTGTTGGGCAGCGAGTAGTAGACCTTGGTGACATTGGGCACAGCCTTGAGAATGTCCTCGGACATTTTGTACATGGTTGCCTGGACGCTGGCACTGTTGTCCTCGGCGAACCGCTTGAAGGTGATGTTGCGGGCGGCCTCGTGGGCGCGGTCAAACTCGGGGGCGGCGTCCCGGACGGCGGCCAGGTCCGGGAAGACGCTCCAGTCCCAGCTGGCGTCGACATCGGTGGACATGATGCGGTCCCACGTCTCAGGCAGGGTGGTGAAGTCGTCGCGGACGAAGCCGTGAAAGGCGGAGCCGGTGCTCTTGAGCACCGTTAGGTCCGAGAGGCCGCTGTTGACGGCAATGCCGCCGCGGCGACTCACGCGCACGCGAACGTTGCGCTTCTCCTCTCCCTCCTTGACGAAGCTGTGCGGGTGCGGCCGGCCGTCGACGTGCATGCGCACCCAGCGCTTAGTTACAATATCGACGTTGGCGACGTGGATGTGGCTGTACTTTTCGATAAAGTGCGCGCCGAGCGTCGCGGCAAACAGCTCCGGCGGCGTCACGGGGTGCTGCTTGGCGAGGATGAAGACGGTGTTCTTCATCGAGTCGGTGGCGACGACGACCGAGTTGTCGGCCTGCGTGTAGGACGTCTCGATGGCGCCCTCGAGGAGCACGCACACGACAGTCTCCGTCACCGTGTGCACGCCCGTCTTGGGGTCCCGGTGCGTCTTGAACAGGCGCACATTGTCCTTGCCGTAGCGGGCGGCTGTGACTGAGGGCATCTCGGCTTGTGGTGATGTAGTGTGCCTCGTTCGGGGCTAGAGCTCCAGGGGGGGTGTTAAGGTTGAGGTGGATGACGCAACAGTCTTGTTTGCAAGCGAAGCGAGGCTGCAAGAAGAAGGAATGCAAAAAGTTGGCGCAAAGAGGGAGCTGTAGTTGTATTTATGAGGATGGAAATGTGAAGTTATGAGAGCCGGATCCGATGGTCTTGGAACCTTGTTTCTTGTCGGATGTCCCCGAGGCTTGAGATAGGCGCCCGATTGTGCAAGGTTTTGTGGCGTGGCGGCACTGTGAAACGGAAACAGAATATCTGCCAAAATTCAAGATTTCGTTGACGTGATAAAGATGAACATGCCATGCCAGGCAATAGGGTCAGCACAATTATTTATACAGCCATCAGCGGCGCCGTCCCTTGACGAGTCCGGACATGTCCCCGGGACGGGTTGGTTTCGCTCGGCCAGTCCCCTTGTCCATGCGAGATCGAGTACGCAGCGGCGACCCAGCCTGCCCACTAATAATATTACGACGCTACTAATGAGGAGTAAAAAAATCGCCTTATTTTCCAACGTTGCCACATGGGGTTAATTTGTATGAGGAAAGGCTGCGTTGCCGGGCTGGGGCCGCCCACGCCAGAAGGGTCGGAGCCCGCCGATACCCAGCACGCGGAGGGCCGCCTGGATCCACGGGTCACTGATGAGATGCATGGCTTGGCTACTGCGGCGAGATGGCCTTTTTTTCAAGTCACGTCATGTTTTTCCTCTTGCATGTTGGTCTTGCCTCGCTCGCTTCTCCTTACATGGGGGGTCTTTTGGAGAAATCATGGTCGCGTCTGGCAAGACGCGAGAGCCGACGCCGAAGCTAGACTGGACTCCAGTAGCCACGAGCTCAAGGGTCGCTCTCCAGTTGGCAGTGGATGATCTGAATTTCCCCGGATGCTGTGATGCAAGGGTTCCGGCCAAAGAAATGGCGCGCGGTACCGAGCGACAGAGCATGGAATACTTCAGGCAAGAGTCTCGCGCCATTGTGATGCACCATTGCCATTGACTTTAAAATTCTAGCATTGGCCACGTTATATTCTTAGCGTGATTGGGTCGAGTCGAGAATGGCTATCCGTAAAGGAACATCTTCAGCTCCTGCAATGCATGTTGTCCCTCCCCTCCAACATGACCAACTTGTTCACGCAATCGCCGTCTTAGCCCCAGATACGGACCAGAGACTTGCAGATGATTTGTAAACACTACCAACACCCTTTCATTGCTGACCATCTCATCGCGGGCCTCAGGTATCTGATTTCCGCCAATAGTAATGGCTGAACTGGGGCCAAGGCGGATATTGAACACGGCTATCGCAGTCAAGGGTAACAACAGAGATCCCCCCAAAACCTTCTAATAAAGGGAGGGAAATGTGTTACCGAGGAGCGATATGCCGTCAAGTCCCGCGAGAACCATAGGGTGACTTTACACATGTTGTGATGATGTGTTCCTGAACTTCATGTCGCGCATGGCACTTGTGCCTGGCATGGCATGGCTAGCCGGCCAAATCATGGGTCGCCGCTCTTGTGCAACAATACTTGATAAAGTGAGCTAGGGACCATGAGTAATTAGCTCGAATTTTCAGTTTTCCCCCTCATTTTTGATTCTGATGCAAGCTGGTTGGCGAGGTGCACTAAGTAACTACCCAACTCTCCAGGGCTTGCCCATGCTTGCTTTTGGCTGCCTTGCGCCCCGCATAAGCACGTCCAACTAACTAGTCTTCTTACCTGTAACTATTGGGCTATGTTATCTCGCTACCGACAATTCATCCTCTCAACCATCGTCCTCACCTGCCATCACCCAGCCCGACATAAGCTTCAGCCTCTGTGGCCCTCGCATTCCCAGCACATTTCATCGACTCGCTAATCTTCGACTCCGGCCCCATACCACAAGTCGAGTCGGATGTGGCATACCGCACGACGCCCGGCCGATTCCCGTCCCAGCCGTTCCTCTCAACCTTGAAGAGCTGTGGCATAGCTAATAATACCCACGGATGCAGCACGCCCACCAGAGGGCCCCGTCCCAACCGGTGGGCAAGACGACGCCGCCATGCTCGCCAATTCCTCCGATGTAGTCCAAAAGGGCGGCGCTGGGCACCAGTCCGGCCAGACCCCCCAGCCGCAGAATGGCCGCACCAGCTTCGACCGCGACGGCCTTCAGCCCCCCAATGGCGCTGCCAACGCAGCCTCGGCGCGAAATCTCTCCACATCCGTCATGTCCTTTGGTCCCCGCGGGAGCAGTCTGAATCCGGCCGCCGGTCCTGGCAGTTTCAGTTCCGAACTTCGGAGCCAGATCATGTCCAGCCGCGCAGGTAGCCGGCTCGATGTTGGGTCCGTGTACACGGGCGGCGTCATGGACAAGGTCATGGAGGAATCACCAGACTACGCATCCGAGCAGCAGTTGCTCCAGCTCAAAGACAAACTCATCCGCGAGATGAAGATCAAGGAGGGTAGCGAGAATATGCTCGAGGCTCTCAACGTCAAAAAGGCCAAGCAGACCAAGGATCAACGCCAGCGAGTCGAGGCTGAATTGAGCGCCAGCAACCTACGAATTCGCGAATTGCGTAGCAAAATATCAGACACGCAGCAACAGCGCACACGACCCGCCACCCCGACACGCACATGGACCCAGGATAGCTCATTATCCAACGGTGCCCGATCGAACCAAAGCCCCAGTAAATCCATTGCAGGCGAGTCCGAGATCGACGAAGTCGCCGAGAGCCCTTCGTTTGCCCTGGCTGAACTGCTACAAGCTCTCGAGGTTGAGGGCATGATGCCCGAGTACTACGTCAGCCGCGCCAACCAACTTGTAGGCCTGTTCAAGAGATACCCCGCTATCAAGTATGACTTGGTGTGGTCCATCTTTGGCATGCGCATGCAAATGATGCTGCTCAGTGAGAGTCGAGAAGTGGTGGCCGCTGGCTACCGAGTCACGCGGTATGCTGTTTCCGACTTGGCTTCGCTCAGGAGGATTCGAGACCTCAACACCGACTTTCTCGTCGTCCGTTCGCTCAACAATTACCGCAAGGCTGATGTCGAGCGTGAGCAAGCTCTCAAATTCATTAGAGCTTTTCTTGATGTCAAAGACGGTGTCAAGGAAATATCGAGAGCTGTCGTCAGGACTATTGTCGCTGTCGCTGAGCAAGGCGACGACCGACGTACGACTGTCCCGGCCCACGATCAGAACATAGACCGTCTACGGCCCATTTGTATCGAGACACTGGCCGAAATTCTTGTCAGAGACCCTCCTCTGCTGATAGCGTCAGGCGGCCTTGGACCCTTGTCGGACGCCCTCTCTGAAGGCTCATACAAGGCATCCGAAAGCTTAACTGCCGTATTCCTGTTCCTTCTCGACACGCCGCAGAGACGCAAATATTTGCAGCCCAGCTGTGGTCTTGATGCCCTCTTTACAGCATTCACAGATCCACTAGGCACAAACGAACTCATTTTGAAGCAGAGCTGTCGCGCAGTCTCCACTGCCATGAGGTCATGGGCTGGTATCATGACCCTCAGCATGTACGACTTCCAGTCTATTCGATCTCTCATCTACAGCATGCTTCTCCCAAACGAACATGTGCGTGAGACTGTACTTGATCTGTTATTCTCCATTTTACGAATCAAGCCCCCTGCTTGGGCGACGTCTTTCCTTGCTGGTCGTCGATTGACCACGTACGGTCGCGTTGTCAACCTGAAATCGGGCGATGCGAAAGAGAAGCCGTCTTCATATATGGAGGACGACGGGAGTGAACAAAACTTTGTCGATCACTATACTGCTCTCATTCTGGCTGTACTTATCAAGGCCGGGCTATTGCATAGCTTGTTGCAGATTGCGCAAACAGAAGAAGATGCTATGCTAAAGCGCAAAATATCGTTATTGCTTTCCGAAGTTTTGAAGCTTGCCAGCCGGTTATTGCCACCGTCCTGGAGCGCGGAGCTTCAGCTACTACCCGAGCTTTTCAAAGCCGCCGCAGATTTCGACAATGAACAACATTTTGTCGCATCTGGCATTGTGTATCAGATCAGTAGCGTCAGCAAGACACTCTACAGAAGTGCACCGTCGGAGACGATGGCAGGTATTCTTCCGTCGAGCGACAGCATGATTGATTTGGCCGCCTTGGAAGGCCAGCCTCGAGCAAACAATGCCCTCATTTTTGATGACACCACTTTTCGTCAGTTGCTGATTGACTCTGGCGTGCTCAACAGCTCCAATTATGCGAAATGGAACTGGGATATCATCATGAAGATCATTGATGGCCCACTCCAAAACGGCAAGCGGCTGGAAGAGGCTGTACGTGCATCGAAATGGATGAAGAGAATCATGAGCTTCTACCGACCGTTCAAGTACAAGTTTTCTGAAATAAAAAATACGCGCAATACACAAAAGTATGTGCAGGCTGGCTGTGCATTGATGCACTCGCTATTACAGTCCAACGAAGGCGTCAACATGTTGGCCGACAGCAAATTGGTCCGCCAAATGGCAGAGTGTCTGGCGCAATGTGACCCAACAAGCGGTCTCACTGCGCAGTTCCCGCTGTTTGCCAAAGACCGCCTTACCGACACTCTTTGCAACGGGTACTTTGCCATGCTTGGTGTCTTGACTGGCGACCTCAAAGGGTTGATGCTTCTTGAACGATGGAAGATGTTCAATATGATGTACCACATTGTCGACTTGAAGCAGCGGCCTGACTTGATCAAGCTTCTGCTGACAAACTTTGATTATACGCTGCAAGGGCATCATCGTGTGTTGCTCGCCAAGGCTCTCACCGCTGGCACCAAGGAGACTCGAATTTACGCGACTGATGTGCTTCGCAAGTGTACGCTTCGTCGCCCAGTCGCCACAAACGCGCTGGGAGATGTCAGCGATTCTCGGTGGGCCATTCAGCTACTGTCGACACAGCTATATGACCCTGAGATTGATGTGTGCGCGACTGCTGTCAAGATTCTGGAAAAGGCATGCAACCGAAAGACTTATCTGGAATACGTCGTGGAATGCAGACCGGCTCTGGATCATCTGGGCGAGATTGGCGCGCCGCTACTTTTGCGATTCCTTTCAACTTCGATTGGTTATCACTATCTGGATGGACTCGACTACATTAGCAATGAGATGGATGACTGGTTCCTGGGTAGAAACGACATCTACGTCGGGGTGATTGAGGCATCTCTCGCTAAATCGTTCTCGATTGACTCGGATGAGCAAGGACAGCAATCTACCATGTTTGACGAAGCCGGTTCAGGGGCAGAATTCCACGACAATCACGTACCACCTCATTTCTATCGGGAGCTGACGAGAACAACGGAAGGCTGCAAGTTGTTGCGAGACAAAGGGCACTTTGACGAGTTTGCGGCGACGATTCGCGATTACGGAATGCAAGCAGAGGATCCCGAACTGATAACCAAGGTCAAGGGCTGTATGTGGGCCGTAGGCAACGTTGGCTGCATGGAGCTTGGGGCGCCATTTCTAGAAGCCAGCGACGTGGTTGAGCAGATTATCCGCATGGCCGAGTCTCATCAAGTCATGAGCCTCCGAGGGACAGCCTTTTTTGTTCTAGGGCTGATTTCTCGGTCTACGCATGGTCTGGAGATTCTGTCTGAGCATGGATGGGATGCAAACACGACGCCGATGGGCCACTCGCTCGGGTACTGCATTCCGACTAATCTCACAAAGCTTCTGTCGCTGAAGCCGTGGGATCACATTGGGGCATCATCCATCACATTACCGATTACACAACGGACGGTTCGCGAGCCGGCGCGGGCTCGCACGGCGACACCACCGAGGGAAAACGCCGCAGCGGCGCCTCTGGTCACTGACGAAGAAGTCAACGGGCGCATTGTCGAGCTTCTCGTAGATCTTGGAAACACTGTCATTTATAAGAGGGCCGTGATGGAACTACAAAAGCTTAAGCAGCGCAAGCCATCGGCGTTTCGCAGTACCGAGTTTTTCAGATATGTCATGGGCCTGATGGAATGGAATCACTACCGCCTGGGCGTGCGAAGAATGGTGATTGATTTGTTTGACAAGAATGTCATGCGCCTGATTGTGTTTGAGGAATCAGACAATGAGGGCGAGGAGGGCAGCAGCGAGGAGGAATCGGACGAGGACGAGGCCATTTCGAAACGGGCGCAGAAACAGGAGCAGCAGCGCCAAAAGCTTCAGCAGGCAAAGAAGAATGAAAAGGACGAAGAGGAGGAGGAGGAGGAGGGAGAAGGCCATTCCAGTGGCAATAGTCTGAATAGCGATGATAATCGCACCGAGAGGCAGCGCAGCGTGAGCGAACCGACCGAGTATCTCCGGAACAGTATGCTGCCGCCGCCTCTTAACTTGAGGCGCTAGACTTTTGTATTTCTGGCGTCTGCCGGATTCTGTAATTGTTTGATAACTGTCTCTCTTGAATTCTTTCCTTTGTCTCTTTTTCTTTCTTGTTTTCTTTTTGTTTATTCTCTGTCGGCACAGCATGGCGTCCAGAAACGGGAAATAGTGGCCTATTTTTGGCATTGCGAAAAGAGAATAGGCAGTTTAGGAGCGCGGTAAAGCCTTTGTCTTGAACAAGATGTTGTCCATTTTTAGTCTGGATTGGTCTCTGGTTGGTTGATTTTCATACAGGATCTATATATGCATTGATTCCCGTCTTGTATACGCTGACAAACATGTGAATGCGGCGTGGCTTGTTGAGGGAGGGCGGGCAGCACTCCGAAGCCTACCGTGACCGGACCCCACTGTATCTGTGAGTGAAATATGGCGTTGCTGAGGTCTACCCAGGACTACATCAAAATTCATCATCTCGACATTGCCATTCCTTGTGTCTATTTCATCAGTCGTCTTGCCACTTGTCACCATTTTTGTCCAGCCTCACGATTGACTTCTTCAGACATGGTTCAGGGCAGGGTGCTGGTCGTCGCCGGCTCCGATCCCTCCGGCGGGGCGTAAGTCAAACCGGGGGAGCTTTTCCTTGTTGACTTTTCGAGAGAAGGGGAAGCATTTTCTCCAAGCTACTAACACGGCAAATAGAGGGCTAGAGGCGGACCAAAAGGTGCTGGCGGCGCATCAGTGCTATGCCATGACGGCGACGACGGCGCTCACGGTGCAAAACACAAAGGGCGTCATGGGCGTGCATGTTGTGCCGGCTGAGTTTGTGGGGAGGCAGATTGATGCTGTGGTGGAGGACATTGGCGTAGATGTTGTCAAGACGGGTGATTTTTCTTTCTTCTTTCCTATGCTTTTTTCTCTTGTCTGGAAATGGCTGACGATGTGCGACATAGGCATGCTAGGGTCCGTGGAGACGATTGATGTCTTGTCGGACATGATTGAAAAGCACAACCTCACTACTGTCGTCGTCGACCCTGTACGTTGTCTGTTTTCTTTCTTCGTACCAGAAACCCAAGCGGGCAGCCCTCTCGCGCTAACACACACGTCCCATGACAACAACAGGTCATGGTATCAACCTCTGGCGCGCGGCTCCTCCCCCGCGAAGCCATCAAGCACCTCTCTGACCGGCTTCTCGCGCGCACCACCCTTCTCACCCCCAACGTGCCCGAGGCCCGGCTTCTGCTTGCCGAGAATGGCATCGTCGAGCAGCGTACGGATGTGCGCAGCGTCGACGAGCTCGAGGCGCTTGCGCGGACGATGCGCGACCGCCTCGGCCCGCGGTGGGTGCTCGTCAAGGGCGGGCACGTGCCGCTCCGCGCGGACGACATGACGGCTGCGGGGGACGAGGTCGCGGACAAGGACGAGCTTGTGGTGGTTGACGTGTTGGTCGGGCCCGAGGGCGAGGTTGTCAAGGTGCAGAGCCCGTTTCAACAGAGCACGAGCACCCACGGCACGGGATGCTCGCTGGCGTGTAAGTCGGGGGGGGTTAGCTTTTCGAAAAGAAAGTTGTTCTTGCGGCGATCTGGTGCTGACTGGTGTTCGTTTTGTTGAAGCGGCGATTTCGGCACACTTGGCTCAAGGTCAGGATGTACCGTCGGCGGTGCGCGCGGCGTGTCGGTACGTCGCGGCGGGTATCCGGACGGCGCCGCAGCTCGGCGGCGGCAACGGGCCGCTGAACCACTTTCACTCGTCGTACTCGCTACCATTTTCGCCGTACGTGCTCTCATATTCTTCCGACACCTTTTGATAAAATTTGTGCGCTGACCTTTGTTTTTTCAAGTGGCTATTTTGTCGAGTACCTTTTGGAGAGGCCCGACGTGCGGCCCGTGTGGAAAGAGTTTGTTCATCATCCGTTTGTCATGGCCTTGGGCAACGGGACGCTGCCTCTGGATTCTTTCAAGGGATACATAATCCAAGACTATTTATTCCTGGTAGGTGTTTTCTTTCATGTTAGTGTAATGTTGAGCTGATGAATGGGGTGTTAGGTACAGTTTGCACGTGCGAATTCTCTAGCAGCGTACAAGGCCAGGAATATCACCGACATTCAACGAGTATGCGGCTTGACCAAGTCCCTCCTCGAATCTCGAAAGGTTTCATCTACTTACAAGCCCTTGATTCTGCGTCTAGTCCAACGAAATCGTCATCCATAATGTCCGCGAAATGGCCCTTCACATCAACTACTGCAAGGGCTTTGGCATCTCTGAGCAAGAAATCCAAGCCACTCCAGAACTTCAAGGTATTCCCCCTTTGATCATCCCCCTTTGATCTTGACTTGTACACATTCTCACCCAAGACACACAACATGCTCACAAACTAACGCAAACCC
>JAPFSE010000005.1:0-16973 GCA_030777785.1 Beauveria caledonica | reverse complement strand
CCTCCCCCCCCCCCACCCCCAACCCCCCCCCCCCCCCCCCCTTAGCTTGTACCGCGTACACTCGCTACGTCCTCGACATTGGCCAGTCCGAGGACTGGCTCGCGCTGCAAATGGCCCTTGCGCCGTGCCTGCTGGGCTACGGTGCCGTCGCGCAGATGCTCGCCGCGCACCCGGCCACGATCCGCGAGCAGCAGGCCAATACGTACTGGCCGTGGATAGCGGCCTATGGTGCGGCAGATTATGTCGAGGCGGTGCGTCTCGGCTCCGGTACGTTTCTGCCTCCTCCCTGGCACCCGCTTTTTGTTCGAATATGCCCCCCCCTCTTGGGAGCATCGAGTCCCGGGATAATCCGCGACGGTCTGTTTCATATCTGGACGGGAGATATTGCAAGGCAGCGCGGCGGTGACTAGTTGCTAGAGTGTTTTACGCGAGGCAGACACCCCAATACTGACACTTTTGATACAGATCTTATTGAAAAGAAGATTCGTGACTGCTCGCCTGCGAGAATAGAGGAGCTGGTCAAGATTTTTATCCACGGAACAAGGGTTTGTTTATTTTTTTTTTTTTTTCTTTTGTGATGGCGAGTGCTGACGAGGTGGTAGATGGAGATTGGCTTTTGGGAAATGTTTCCTTCGAAATAGATTCAAATTGGGCACATTATGAAATGTTTCCATCGGATCAGAACAATTGAGCATATCATGAAACACATCGCTCTCGAGATGTATACAGACCAACAACACACGCAAACTCGTGAAAATAACAACTGCTAGCTACCACGTAATTTTGAAAATACAATGTCTCGAACCCATCGCAAACATGAACTCTAAATAGCTGTCTCGTCGTGGTTTCCCAAGTGGTATTTCCCTGCTAGTGGTATTCTATTACAATTGGACATCAACTCTATATTCAATTCATCAACGAGCTGCCCCAATCGTCTCGCTCAGCAAACTCCTCGTCTGAGAGCCCCAGTCCTCCTCCCCCCGCGTCTCCGTATCCTCCACCCGCCGCGGCACCTCGCCATCCGGCATCATCAGCCGAAAGTCCTGCTCCGGCGGTATCGCCGGCACGGGCGGCGGCGTGCCCGACTCATCCGCGGCGTCCTGCTCGCGCTGCTTCTCGCGCTTCACGCGGCCCGTCTGCTGGCGCACCCACGAGTTCACCGTGCGGAAACGCGGCGGCGAGTCCTCCGACGCCTCCGTAAAGACGGTATCGCGGCGCGTGTCGCCGCGGGTCGTGGTGGTGGTGACGGTCGTGGCGGTGCTGTGTCGGTTATTGTTGCTGTTGCTGATGCTGTTTTGCAGCTTGCTGGACGTGATCGACTTGCGTGGGTGCTGCTTGGACGGCACGACAATGTCGCCGTCGCCGAAACCCGACGACAGCGACGACATGTCGCTGATGCGGCGGCGCGCGCCAGGGGCGGAAGGCAGCGTCAGGTTGTACTCTAGGGCCATGGAGGAGAGGGACGGCTTGGGCCCGTGCCTGGTGCCGGCCAGGTCTCGGACCTGCGAGGCAGTGCGCACCGGTGCCGCCATGGTCGTCGGGCTGGTTGGTGTGTCGGCGGCCGGGTCGGCAAACGGGGACAGTCCCCGAGGGTCGGAGCTTGATGGCGCCGGCTCCTCCGCTGCTCGCGCGTTAGCTTCCGCGATGGATGAGATGCCCAGCGTCGAGGCGTCCAGATTCGAGACGACACCGGCGGTGCTGTTGTTGAACGGCAAAGCTGCTGCTGCTGAGCTTGTGCGTGTAACGCTCGTTTGTACCGTGACGGGTTCGAGCGTGCGATTTTCATGGGCAGCCGGATCAAAGCCGGCGGAAGCTGTTGCCGTCGCCGCAGCACTCAGACTCTTTTCCGTGAAATAGTCGCCGTATGGATCCCCGAGATTGTCCCATCTGTTCTCGCGGGGGAACTTGTCGCGGAGATAGGGAATCCGTCTGGCCACATTGCCAAACCCCCGTTTTGTTCTACCAAGTGCTGATGTGAACATGGCGTTGCATGAGCCGTCACCGCTGCCGCCGCCGCCAACAATAACACAATCAGGATTCATAATTCGCTTGCGTCTTCGCCAGAGAAAGTAGCCAACGGCAATAGCGGCAGAGACAGCGACTGTTGGGTACAGCAGTTAGCGAAATGGTTGCGTTCCGTCTCGGCTGCATGAACATACCTAATACGCCTATGGACATGATGGCATCTTGGCCACCGGTACTGAGTCCGCCGCCGCCGCCGCCGCCGCCGCCGCCACCCTCGTCCCGGTCCGGACCGTTGGGCTCAAAGTCGGCAAATGGCCTCTCTGTCCGTTCGGGTGCCATGTTTGAGGCCGGGGATATGCTGGTCATCATTGTGGTACGGTCAGGAACCATGACAAACGGCGCCGTGGAGTCATTGTCGCTGGCGGTGGTGCCCTTTTTCATGCCAGACGTGGCGGCCGGAAGCGGGTTCGTCAGGATAGGCGTCAGCTGTATACGGGTGCCGCTCGGGCCAGTAATAGTTGCGCCAGGGACGATAGTGCTGAGCGAAATCTTTTGGTTGCCGTCTGTAGGGGTAGGTGCTTCATCTGATGAGCTTGCCGAATAACTTTCAGCCTATGGCATGTTAGCTGCGTGTACATGTCACCATGGAAGGGCCGTCTAGTACCGATGAACTGACTTCTGATTCACTGGAAGGGTCATCCAGAGGCTGCTCTGCCTTGGGAGGTGGTACATCAACTGGGCCGTCGGTGATTTTCGGAGAAACCGGGTCGTTGTAAGAAGTTGAAGTCGGTGACGGGGGCGGCTTCTCCGTCGGTGAAGGCGCATCATCCTTGGTCGTCGTACTTGTCTTGCTACCATCCTCCGAGTCTTCCACAGCGCTGGCAAAAGCGCCCTTGGCACTGGCGGCGGCTTCGACTGCGGCACTGGCGCCCTTGTGTATGCCATCCGACACTGCTCCCGCAGCGGCGCTCGCTGCGCCGGCGACCCCTTCGCCTTCGGCAAAGGCAGAGGCGGCAGCACTGCCCGAGTTGCTGATGCCTTCTGCGACGGCGCCTACGGCGGCGCCCACGCCCTGGGCAATGGTTGATCTCGCCTCACCGAGCCCCTTTGCCAAGTGTTTGAGCTTTCGCCCTTGGAGCATGGCACGAATCTCATGGGCCTCTTGGCTCACATCGCGGCGGGAAAGCAGCTCACGTGGCGGTGGTTGGTATCTCTGTCGGCCTGCGACACTGGTAGCTCGGAAGCGAACGCGCTGCCTCTCGGCAATGGAAGCAATATCCACTTCACTGTCATCTTCTTGCGTCCATTCCGGAAAGAAGCGCCTTGCTGTGGTGGACTGCCTGTTGACAGCTTGTTCGATACCGGCGGGAGCCATATTGAGATGGTTTAGCGGGGAGGCATTCGTCGTACAGGCCGCTTATAAACAAGAAGAGCCGAGTGGAAGCATCACAGATGTGCCAACACTCAGCCAATACTGTAGAGTGCTACCAGAGTATCGTATCGGGCTGTGTGTATAACAGGGTCGCGAGAGGAGTAGCAAAGTTTCGAAAAGGAGAGGAAAAGAAAAATAAAAAGAGTAAAATGCCAACAGAGAAGAAAAGGCAGCAATGAATGAGATGACTGAAAGCAACGTTGTCTATTTCGGCAGGACGACTTGCATCAAGTCTGTAACAGTCTAGTCATCGGGGTTGTTTACGGCATACCAACCTGCAAAGCACCAACAGGGAGCGGCGATTCCGAGCAGCGAGGAATGCAATCTGTGTGCTAATCGGAAGATGGCCTGCGCGAGCCGCGAGCCGCAAGCCAGGGGAAGTGCACCAGGGGGCCTCGGCTACGACTTATTCCAACTCCTCCGGCCATGTTGTTTCCGCTCGAAGCCTCACTGCATAACTAGTCAAAGCAGGGTAAAACAGAATGCAGAGTGTATCACTGTCACTACTTGTGTCAAGGCATGGCAAGAAGGTGTGGGGGGAGGGGGGGGAACAACAGCGCAGGGGATAATTCCGTGAGCCGCCCGGCTTGTACGTGAAAGCAAGGTCAAACCTCCGGGGTGACGACTTGAGACGGCCGTGTATGAGCTACGTACGGGTCGGGTCTCTTGCCCGGGCAGATAAGTCATGGCTGGGTTTTGTAGTTGACAAGGGGGACCGGCCAAACAGGAACCATGATAGGGCGCCGAGGTAGATGGGGGGAATCTAGGCCCAGAGTAATACTAGAAGGAACCATGAATGAAAACGTTTGCAATATGTGAGAATAGGGGAAGAAAAAGGAACCCAGGAGACAGTTACCTGATTGGGAGGCGGTGCCAAGCCGACATGGGCTAGGGCTGAGTGATGACGGGGAGGGGGGGGGATGTTGGAAGATGTTCACCACGGTACACCGCGAAATGAATCTTGAACGAGCATTAGGCTGCCTCTTTTCTGCACCTGCCGCCTACAATAAGAAAACAATAAAAATACGTGGTTGAAAACGCAGCAAATCGATGGGTTGGCTGCGGCAGCTAACGACTGACTTGTGGACACTCGGCGTCGCAGATGCTGGATCGATGGGTTTCAGAAACACACGCGACAGTGTCAGACCGTGCGAGGGCGAGCTTTACCACAGGGGTCTGAGGCAAGGCATTCTCTGCTTCACGTGGAATTTTTCTAGTCTTTTTGTTTTTTTTTTCTTTTTTTTCCTTTTTTTTTTTTTTTTTTGCCTACGTGCCGAGAGTCATGTCGACTTTGTAACCAACAGCCCTGGGCTGAGCTGTTGGTGCAAGTCGCAGCACATGTGATGAACAAATTGTAACACAACTCGACACGGTCGAAAAGCCTATAGTAGAAACCTTTTTTTTCCTATTTTGTGGCTGTTTATCCGATGCGCAAATGATTCGTGTCAACCTCCCTGGGGCTGAATGTTGTTTGACACGGGCAGCGTCGCCGCCTCCAGAGCATATTATGCGGCCCGATTCCAAAGCGCAGGGCGGCAAAAGTAGACTTGGATGCCGCGATAGCATGGGTTTACATATTATTGCTTTGGGGGCTGTATGGGGCTTTTGTTGTTTATGCTTGGAAACAAAGAAGTTTTGTCTGAGCCGAGGCTGCCGGTTGTGCCTCAGGGTCCATATTCTTGTGACCTGGAGCAGCTTCTTGTGGCTTGGAGCAGCTTCTTGAATGCAGTGTACCAGACCCATCAATATTACGGTACATATCATTCAGTCAAGCTTGTTTCATACGTTTCCATCAATCGTGCTCTCTTTCGAAACTGGTTCTGCTTGCCCGGTCAGCGTGCTGCAAGCAAGTGGCAGTAAGCGACGCTACTTGCACTATCATGATACTGAGCCTGAAGTGGCGTGCAAGTGACCCAGTTGACTTCCGATCAAGTTTTTAGTGAATCACAAAGAAAATTCTATTATAAAAAGCAAGTAAATGTGATTGTATTATCCGCGGTCTTGATTCGCGCCACTTGGGTAAAGTTCATATTCGCTTCAAAGTGATGTGTTGGCAACCAACGGCTAGAGATTATTTGTAGAAACCGCATCCGGGTATATCATTCGTCTTAATCAGTGATTCAAATCTTCATGGTGTCTCTTTAGACTTGCAGACATGGTTCTATCTTTGAAAGAGGACACATAGAACGGCTACTACACACTCGTCGTCGGGTTGACGGTCCCGTTCTGCCGGACTCCCGGCCAAATTGCAGGTGCACCGATATCTTCGGATGCATTCGTATTTCGAATCGTCGTTGAACTAGTAGTCATTCACTGCCCTTGCCATCTTTCCGGGCGCCTAAGTTGATGAAGGAGGTGCCTCCCGTCGGTCGGGTGCGATGTTGTACATCCCGACACGGCAGGCAGTCAATCAGCTTCACTGGTCAATCAGCTTCACTGGTCCCGAAAGCGTTTGCGTCACCAGCTACCAGTCACCAACTACCCGTAGATATTTTCTCGAGTACATAAATTCCTAGATTTTCTAGAAATCAGAATCCTTCACCATCAGGCTATCAACGCAAAGTCAACCAAAGCAGACCTACCACACAACGTTAGCATCAAAATGCATTCGACAGAATGTAAGTGATGGAGTCCCTCTCTGGGTTTGAGTCTTCCACTAACATGACAGTATAGTTTCTGAGCTGGTCAACCCTGTTGCTGAGACGATAAAATGCAAACAATGCAAGGCAACCGTCACCAGGTCTATTACACAGTGCTTGAAGTGCGGTGCAAAGATTTATTGACAGCAAGCAATGTATGGCTTCAGATCGGGGCCCAAAATGAATTTCTATAGAGAATAGACTTCTTCAGCGTACAAATATCATTTTCATATTACTTTACAAACGGTTCCAAGGTAACGGCAAGGCGAGGCACCATTTCCAAGTGCAAGCAGCTCATCAGATCACACGCCTGGGTCACACAAACACTGGCTCTTGCGGAAGCATTTGCCATTGCCTTTAATAAATGCATGTAAACTATGTAATTACATGCATTATACGGGGCCGGCTAAGTCTTTACATAGAAGAACAAAGGAGGGTGTCGGCGTCTTGCTCGGTAACCCTCCTTACCCGGTTTCCCCGACACTTTCTTGCACTACATTTGCAATGTACGGAGCGAGCAGCCATGACAAGGTACATAAAAGGCAGGTAGTACGCAGAAGAGTTTTTAATGGCATGACGCTAGTTACAGCATACCTGCTGTGTACTCACCATCATGTGATGGGCGTGGCGGCCTTGAGCGTTTAACTAGATACAAGAGTCATTACTGACCAACAGGAACTACCCTCAGATCTCACTCTTAGATATCAAAATAGACACTTAAGCTCTCCGCTGTTTCATCCTCTTCTAGGAGGGTATGAAAAAAGGTCTGCCTGCTATCTAATTAGTTGCTGCCAGTTTCTTGGAGCTTTACCAAACCAAGTCACAGAATAGCTCAACTGGAAACCCCCATCTAACTCTGCATTTCCAGACCGCAACTCGACAGCCTATTCTTTTAAACAATTTGTTGCATGTGCTTTGTCTTTGTTCTGCACACAAACACTCACCACGCCGCGGGGTAGTTACGCCCCATTTATGCACCATTGTTTTGGTGCTGAGAGCCTGATTGTATGTTACACAAACAAATACTGTACACAAGCAATGCCACTTCCCATATGATAAATAAGTGAAAGGCATTCTGTCCATGTAATATTCGGGGCGGTGTGTCACCTGGCAGCCTACCTAGGCGACAAGAGGTCTGCCTGCGTTGATTCAACAACGCCACAAGTTCACCTCACAACAGTCAAATTGAAGCTTACTCTGTGCTTAATTACCGTGTAGCGCTCTTTTTTGGTCTCTCCACGACTGCTGCTATGGCGAGCCCTATTTTAGAATCGGTAGAAAGCTTCGATGTTGCATACGAGTTTACCGCGACAACTTTCAAAAAGACATCTCGACTTCCCCATCCGCCAGAGACACTAGCAGACGGTAGAATCTTCATCTGGTTTCGATCATGGTAAGTGGGGTTTCTGGGGTCAAGCTGTAGCGACTGACGATGGACTGCTTCGACAGGAATCACGAGCGCATTACAAACGAGGCCAAGGCTCTAGAGCTTGTTGCCAAGAAAACGACGATTCCTGTGCCGCGTCTGATTGAGCATGGAATACACCCCGACGGCCGCAGATATCTGATTACAGAGCGACTTGATGGCATCATGCTAGACAACATCGAAGAGAACGGCTGCTTGCGGCCGAAAGCCCAGCAGCATACAGAGGAAAAGGTGTGCAAGACGTGTGTTGGTCAGGCTTACTCAAGCGCACTTGCCTTCATCACGGACGATTTCTTGCCTCAACTTTCCAAACTCAAGTCCAAAGAGAGGGGTCTAGATGGCTTTGTGATGCCACCTCGTTGGCTGTCCATCGACACGCAACCCCCGTGGAAGGGCAACAAGGCGGCGTTCCATACTCTGCCTCGCGAGACGGCCGAGTACATCTTTCAGCATGGCGACTTGGCGGCGCACAACATCATGATGGATAGGGAAACGCTACAGGTCCAGGCAGTGCTTGACTGGGAGTATGCTGGGTTTTACCCTGCTGGCATGAACAGGTGGTCCGGAACATTGGACATGGAGAGTTACCGCAAGCTCGGCGATGATCTGGGCCCTGCTATAGCAGAGTTTCTCGCGGAAGAGTACCTGGAGTGCTACGAAACTTGGCCTGACAAAGAGCAGCTCGAGTGTTTGGTGAGGGAGGGAGAGATTCCCGACCCGGTCGCGCTGAAGAAGAAGCTTGGTCCCTGCTAGTCGAGATATGGCTGGATCGAAGTAGCTGGGCCCAGCGGAAAACATGTGGACTACACGGGTGAATGGGTGGCTTCAAATGGCTTGTATTCCAACGTCAGAAGAAAGGCCTCTCCGCAATCTAGTTACTGGGCGGTCATCGGAATCCCTTGCGCATTGGTTGGCGCGAAGAGTCGGAGCACCTCGGCATGTGCAGAGCGCGCGGGAGCTTCCGGGCCGCTTTGGCGGCAGAGCGGACAGGGCGCGTGCAGGGAAAGAGTCGAGGGGAGTTGGATTTTGTCATGGCCGGAGAATCACGGACCAAGGTTCTTTTGAAACAAGTTGTCGTCTTGCAAGATAATGGTCATGCGGCTGACGAAAAAGGTCAAATGGCGCGAGGGGGAGGAAGAGTAATGCAGAGGCGCTGGGACGGGCGCGCCAGTAATATGGCAGTCAGCTGGGCGGGGACGATTCTCACAAGCTTTTGAGATGTGCATGTGGCAGCTCTTGGTCATGTTAAGAAGGAAAAGGCATCTCAAAGCACAAGCAAGTAGATCATATCTCAAGAGTAGGGAGAGTCACGACAACAAGGTACATAGGTACCTCGGCAGGCAATGGGCTAGGGTTCGCCTGTACCACGCACATAATTACTTACTCGTGTGCCCTTTTTTCTATTCCTCCTTTCCACCCTTATCTACAACCTCATCTCGTCTTTGTAAAAAAAAAATCTTGGCCGTCCATCTCCAGTCTTATCGCAGACTGCGTCATTAACGGGCAGGCCATCTTAGTCGATTATAGCGGGTCTCTTGGAGCCAACAGGGTCCCTTGGGACACGAACAGACAGGCATCAAGCGCCTACCAGACCCGCCACCAACCCCCTGAAAGCCCTGTAATCGGCCAGACGAGGACGCTGACAGACAGCTGGGTCCTCTGATTCTCACCACGAAAAGGCCCGCCGAACCCGCCGAAGCTCCCGTGAGTCCCCTGGCAAGCCGCTGAACCCACTCAAGTCTGCAAAGCACCGCTAAAAGGCCGTCAGAGTGGGCTTGGCTTGCTTCTGCTTCGCTGGCCTTGACTTGGTTGCCAGCCAATTGTCCGAAAAGAAAGATTTTTTTATTCTTTTTTTTTAGCCGACCAATGACTGGCTCGACCTTTTGACTCGCAGACAGCTCGAGCTCTCCCTTCTGGCCAAACTGGCTTTGCGCCTCTCTCTTCTCTACAACCATCCATCAATCCGTTTTGCCAATTGCGAAGCTCTCTGTGCATTGGTACTCGGTGCATCCCATTATTCACGAGTTGGTCATCTCGTCGAAACGAGCGTATTCTTGTTTGCATTGACTCGACAACTCTACCTTATCACGACTGCACAGCTAAAAGAAAAGCAAAATGGCCTCGTCATCGAGAGCCATGGCTGCCGTTGCCAGACCTGGCCTCCAGCTCGCCGGCTCCAACGCTCGCATCGTTGCCAGGACCTTTTCCGCCGCTGCGCGCGCTTCCTCAATCCCCTCGCGATGCGCCACCCGTCCCTCGCCTTCCATGAGACTCGCCGTCACCGGCCGCACCGCCTTTCGCAGACCCTACTCGGACGAAGCCCCCAAGCCCAGGCCCGGCAAGCTGCGCACAACCTTTCGCTGGATCTGGCGCCTCACCTACCTCTCCGTCCTTGGCACCCTCGGCTATACTGCCTATATCATCTACGACGACCGCCATCCCGGCGACCAGTTTGTTCCCGACCCCTCCAAGAAGACCCTCGTTATCCTAGGTATGTGACGTGACGCATCATGCGGCCGACTACTCCGGTCACCGGCCCGCGACCCTCAACCCACCTCCAACTGCCATCTACTGACACTTGACCCTCGAAAAGGCACCGGTTGGGGTTCCGTCGCCCTTCTCAAGAATCTCGACACCCAAAATTACAATGTCGTTGTCGTCTCCCCCCGCAATTACTTCCTCTTCACCCCTCTGCTGCCCTCGTGCACCACCGGCCTCATTGAGCACCGCTCCATCATGGAGCCTGTTCGCGCCATTTTGCGCCACAAAAAGGGCGCCGCCAACTTTTACGAAGCCGAGGCCACCAACGTCGACACGGAGCGCAAAGTCATCACCGTCGTCGACAAGTCCGAGGTCCAGGGCGCGACCAACACCACCGAGATCCCCTACGACATGCTCGTCGTCGGCGTCGGCGCCGAAAACGCCACTTTCGGCATCCCCGGCGTCAGAGAGCACAGCTGCTTCCTCAAGGAAATTGGCGACGCTCAGCGCATCCGCAAGAAGATTATGGACTGCGTCGAGACCGCCGCTCTCCGCGGCCAGTCCGAAGAGGAGATGAAGCGCCTCATGCACATGGTCGTCGTCGGTGGCGGCCCTACCGGTGTCGAGTTTGCCGGTGAGCTGCAAGATTTCTTCGAAGAGGATATCAAGAAGCTGGTCCCCGGCATCAGCCCCCGCTTCAAGGTCACCCTCATCGAGGCGCTGCCCAACGTTTTGCCCTCCTTCTCCAAGCAGCTCATTGACTACACCGAAAACACCTTGCGCGAGGAAAAGATTGACATCATGACCAAGACCATGGTCAAAAACGTCACCGAAAACACCGTAGAGGCTGAAATTAGCAAGCCCGACGGCACCAAGGAGCGCGTCCAAATTCCCTACGGTCTCCTCGTCTGGGCTACCGGTAACGCTGTCCGCCCCATTGTGAAGGACATGATGGCTCGCATCCCCGCCCAGAAGGACTCGCGCCGCGGTCTCGCCGTCAATGAGTACCTCGTCGTCCAGGGCGCCCGTGATGTCTGGGCCGTTGGCGACTGCGCCGTCGCCGGCTACGCCCCCACCGCCCAGGTCGCCTCTCAGGAGGGCAGCTTCCTCGCCCGCCTCTTCAACAACATGGCCAAGACGGAGAGCCTCGAGGCCCGCATCTACGACCTCAGCAGCAAGATGAACCTCAAGGCTGGCAACGCCGCCGACGACGCTCACCAGATTGAGCTCCTCGAAAAGGAGCTCCGCCGCGTCAAGGACGTCAAGCCCTTTCGCTACTCCCACCAGGGCAGCCTGGCCTACATTGGTAGCGAAAAGGCCGTCGCTGATGTCAGCTGGTGGAACGGTAACCTCGCCACTGGTGGTAGCTTGACCTATCTCTTCTGGAGAAGTGCCTACCTCTCCATGTGCTTTAGCAGTAGGTTTCCTTGTCCTTGCCACATATTTCACATGCTAACCGAAATTCAGCTCGCAACCGTGTTCTGGTTATCCTCGACTGGCTCAAGTCCAAGGCCTTTGGTCGCGATATCTCTCGAGAATAAATGATAGCCGCGCAAGATACAGGCACTCTTGGCGGTACCATGGTAGTCAGTGAAAAAACACCGCCATTCCTCTGATGGGTAATGACGGCAATTTCCGGGTGGGAATCTGATTCCCGGTGTTGGAGTATAATTCGTGCATCATTTTTCCTTCACATCATGATTTTTCTTTGTTTCGATATCATAGAATTGGGTCCAAGCTCGTAGAGTATAAAGAAAAGGACGCCATCATGCGTTCCGGTTCGGCCACCTGTATCGGCCACAAATCAGTTCTACTTATTTCTTGGCCGCCTTTGTAGGCGATCGTTCTTCTGGTATGGCTGTGTGTGAATTACACCTTGGTGCATGTGTCGGGTTGCAAGAAGGTGCGTCTAGTTCAACGTGGAGGTGCATACAATAAGCAAAAACTCGAGGCGGCATTGCAGAAGACATCCCACATGCTAAGCACCAAACACGTCGCGTAGACGTGACACATCCCGTCACAGAAGCAGATCTACAGCAGAAAGCCGTCCACCAACCAAAGGTATGCCATGTTAGCTCCTCCAAACTTTATCCAAGTACAGGGTACTTTGGCGTTGAGAAGAGGCAAGTTGCAAGGCAAGAGGCTGAAATATGTAGAGGCCCACAAATGATTAGCCAATCAATGAAGCGTCGTTATCTGACTTTTTATTTGAGCCGAAAAATTTCCGCAGGCAGGCTAGCACAGCAGAGCAACCCCGTGGTTCGAGTCAAGCGCGGCCCATAAAAAAAAAAAAAGTTGGCTGCGGAAGGCCCGTTCATCAGAGGCCAGCCTAAGAAAAATCTTTGTTAACCTTGCTGTTGCCCCTTCACACTCCCCTCAAACATCATCACTTTCTCATCATCTCCCCTTCTCCCCGTGCGGCAGAATCTTCCATCTTTTTCAGATCTGCATTCGTGTTCCCTCTATTTCGACTCTTCACTCTTTTCCTCTCCATACTTTATTTTTTGTAATACCTTGTTCGATCGCATTCCTCCAACACTCGACAACCACCCGCAAACAAGCAGATCCAACAATGTCTAGCTACGGCGGTGATCGCGGCGGTCGCTCTGGCGGCTACAGTGGTGGTGGTGGTGGCGGCCGTGGAGGCTACGGACGTGATCGTGACGATCGCGGTGATCGCAACGGTGGCGGCGGCGGCGGCTACGGTGGTAGTTTCGGCGGAGGGTAAGTCTTGCCTGCGTTTTCTTTCTTGCCGGTCTCGCAAGCCTGTTTGTTGGGCGCGAATGAGGCTGTGGCGATATGCCTGTTCAGCCTGCTCGGCGACAACACAAAGGGGGCAGCGCCCACTTGCCGACCCAGCAGCGAGTCCGGACACACGAGACCCGATTGTACACATATGCAGTCAGCTAACCCGTATTCATTTACAGTCGCAGCAACGGCTACTCCAACGGTGGATCCAATGGCTATGGTGGCGGTGGTGGCGGTTATGGCGGCGGTGGCTACGGCGGCAGCGGTGGCTATGGCGGCGGCGGTGGTTATGGCGGCGGCGGCGGAGGTGACCGCATGTCTGCTCTTGGCGCCGGTCTGCGTAAACAGGAATGGGGTATGCATCTATGCCATTTGATTATCTCTGACATTGTCAGATTCGCTAACCTTTGAATCAGATTTCTCTACCCTGCCCAAGTTCGAGAAGGATTTCTACAAGGTCAACAGCGATGTTGAGAACCGCTCTGATGCTGAGGTTGAAGCTTTCCGCACCAAGCACCAGATGACCATTGCTGGCAACAACGTCCCTAAGCCTGTTGAGACCTTTGACGAGGCTGGCTTTCCCCGCTACGTCATGGATGAAGTCAAGGCTCAGGGTTTCCCTGCTCCCACTGCCATTCAGTCCCAGGGCTGGCCTATGGCTCTCTCCGGTCGCGATGTTGTCGGTATTGCCGAGACTGGCTCCGGCAAGACCCTTACCTACTGTCTCCCCGCCATCGTCCATATCAATGCGCAACCCCTCCTTGCCCCTGGCGATGGTCCCATTGTCCTCGTCCTCGCTCCCACTCGAGAACTTGCTGTTCAGATTCAGCAGGAAATCACCAAGTTTGGTCGCTCTTCCCGCATTCGCAACACCTGCGTCTACGGTGGTGTCCCCAAGGGTCCTCAAATTCGTGACCTTTCCCGCGGTGTTGAGGTCTGCATTGCCACTCCCGGCCGTCTGATTGACATGCTTGAAGCTGGAAAGACCAACCTGCGCCGTGTCACCTACCTCGTCCTCGATGAGGCTGATCGCATGCTTGACATGGGTTTCGAACCCCAGATCCGCAAGATCATTGAGCAGATTCGCCCCGACCGCCAGACTCTCATGTGGTCTGCTACCTGGCCCAAGGACGTCCGCACAATGGCTTCCGACTTCCTTCAGGACTTTATTCAGGTCAACATCGGTTCCATGGACCTCGCTGCCAACCACAGAATCACTCAGATTGTCGAGGTTGTTAGCGAAATGGAGAAGCGTGACCGCATGATCAAGCACCTTGAGAAGGTCATGGAGAACAAGGAGAACAAGATTCTCATCTTTGTTGGCACCAAGCGTGTCGCCGACGACATTACTCGATTCCTTCGCCAGGACGGATGGCCCGCCCTTTCAATTCACGGTGATAAGCAACAAAACGAGCGTGACTGGGTCCTTGACCAGTTCAAGACCAACAAGAGCCCCATCATGGTGGCCACTGACGTGGCCTCGCGTGGTATTGGTGAGTATCATACCTATCCCCTCCTCCCCTCTTTTGGCGACTTCCAGCGAAACACGTGTTATACTTGACTCTCTTGTGTCTAGGGGCCATCTTTACTGCGCGCAATTGCCTGGAATGACCGTATCCACGTGGTTCTCAATGCTTGGAGTCTCGATCCGCTGTGTAGCCGCACCATTGCTATACTCGTATTCCACCCTTATACCTGTTTCTCTCACCGTGGTATGAGTGTGGAGGTGGGCATCTCTTGACCCTGATCAAGCTTGTTGTCTGCCTAGGCTCCCTGATCTCCGAGGACGACCTGTGATTGCATTCGTATTCTCCAGGACTGGAATTTGCATACAAACCGCAATTGGATTGCCCCCCTCGCCCTTCGCTTTTAGCAAATCGGGATGATGCATCTGCAGACTGGCCGACGCACCTAGCCAAACCTATCTAGAGCTGTGGGAGCTGTCTGCACGACTTGACACTTTAGCGCTGGAACAACTCGCTGCTGTAACACGCCTACGTGTGATTTTTCGACTGCTAACATGTTTCTTTTCTTTGAAAAGATGTTCGTAACATTACTCATGTGCTCAACTACGACTACCCCAACAACTCGGAGGACTATATTCACCGTATTGGTCGTACCGGACGTGCCGGCGCCAACGGCACTGCCATTACGTTCTTTACCACTGACAGTAAGCTGCGAATACCTGATGACAAACGAGGCACCCGTTTACTAACAATTTGATAGACCAGAAGCAGGCTCGTGAGCTTGTCAACGTTCTTCAGGAGGCGAAGCAGCAGATTGACCCTCGTCTGGCTGAGATGGGTCGCTTCGGTGGCGGCGGTGGTGGCCGTGGTTATGGCGGCTGGGGACGTGGTCGCGGCGGTGGCGGTGGCAGAGGTGGGTTCCGCCGACGCTGGTAGAGGATCTTGGAGGAAACGACAATTCTGACGCCGACATTACCAGGTGGTAACAACGCCAACAACATGCCGCTTCGCGGCCGTCGCTGGTGAAGAATGCGTCACGTAGCACACATTTGACTACGACGATTTGTTCCACGACATGCACCTTTGCTCTTCCTGCTCCAATATTCCAGTCACTGGCACCAATACAAGGCACACTGCATCACGGTAAAGAAAAAGAGCCAACGAGGCTCACACACGGCGTTTGATAAAAGGTCACGGATTGTTTTTCTACGTTTGCCATTTGTTAAGTAATCCATTAGACTATTTGCCGGGCAAGAAGCCCGTGATTATCGATTTCATGAATGCAAAATCATGTTTATTTTGCTTGTTGCCATTCCTTGTCTTGTGCTGTATGTCGTTGAGAGAGGTGGAATGCCGTTGACTGGTTGAGTTGCTAGATGACTTGATTTTGCTTTTTTCGTTGTTTGAATATTGCTGCACTTGTAAACGCAATGGGACAAGTTTCCAAAACTTGGTTTCCTGACATGACTGTGAGACTTGGATGTCTCTGAAAGAAATTGATTGGTTGGATCATCTTGATCCTTGCGTGCGAGGCGAATCATGCTAATTTAACAGGGCATCGGGGCGACGATGCACGAGGGGCTTCCCATCTACGAATACGCGCGCCTCTTCATCGTTCTTCCTTCAATATGGCATGGACGAGTTTTTGGAGGAGGAGAGACGCGTCTCAGATGCGCGGCCATGTCTGTCTAAGTCGAAAATACGGCAGTTCAACCGCAGAGAGACGCGTGCCGTGTCTCTCAATCGCATCACCATCATCCATCTGTCCCGTCACCACGACCAATGGTTTCCGATCCGTTTGTCATACGATTCTTTTTCCTTTCCAAGACATGTGGCTCTGCATTTTGTATCACGGGAAACGCCGTTCAACGTCGCGCGAGCATGCTCTCTTTCCCCTCCGCGTCTTGGCCCGCCGTTACACGACAGGCCGTTATTTCTTGCTCCTCCTTTTTGTTCCAACCACCACATCCTACTGCCTTGTCCTACACGAAAAGTGCCCCCCCCCCTCTCCCCGGCTACTGGTAGGCTAGCATCGGTGACTTGCCGCTGCTATCCGACTTCCAACACAAATCGGGCGACAGCAACTTACTTTCCTACCATGGGCGCGAGGAGCACCCACGCGGGTCGTGACATCCCAGCAAGGCAGCGGCAGCAGTGCCACCGCCATAGACTGATGAAGCGCTCTAGTTATTGACAACGAGAAACAGCAGGCATACAAGTGGAAAAGTTGAAACGCTGAGCTTTCAACGGCAACATTCCATCGTCATCCTTTTCGACATGTCGTATTAGTCGTCGAGCTATGCTAACTGAGAGCCTGCCTAGCCCTGCTTTGCCCTTTGCGTAATAGTCTCTCTCAATGAAAAAGAAAAGCAGCGTTTTTAATATCTATAGGGCTTAGCACACGCGTGACAACAACAGCAGACAGTGCAAAAAGTGATCGTTGATTTCCCCGTCTAGGTTAGTACGCGCATCTTTTGGTCCAAAATCTCACCAAGTTGTTGAGCTCTATTTTTTTCTCTCTTTGCTTCTTTCTTCAACCCACCGGGCCGACTAGGCCAAGGTGGTGTGCTTGGCTAGCGGACTTGGTAGCGCTTCTGCACTCCGCATGTCAAAGTGCTTTTCCAGGGATGAGGATGCAAGCGGAGGGCAAAGGGGCTCCCCTGCTGATAGGCATTCCCGCATTGAATTAAAAAAAAAAATGAAACACACAAACGAGAACAAGGGATTTGCCCACCTGGCACGGAGTATCTTTCCTCAAAGGGAACAATGGTGCAGTACACGCAAGGCGAGAGGGGCGGATGGTTTTCCTTGGGGGG